>JAODUG010000005.1:2534040-2549052 GCA_027564795.1 Aphredoderus sayanus | reverse complement strand
TGGGTCAATAGAGCCAGCGGCGGAACCTTTCCTGGGCCAAGGACTGATGAACCCAGCAAATATGCTATTACATACACACACACACACACACACACATATACATATAGAGCCCCAACTAAGTATTTAGTGCTGTACATGCTCATACTTTTCATGTTCGTACTTTTCAGTTGGCCAACATTTCTACAAATCTAATATTCTAATTTTCGGAGATACTAAATTTGGGATTTTCATTAGTTGTCAGTTTTAATCATAACAATTAAATTAAATAAACATTTGAAACATATCAGTATGTGTGTAATGAATGAATATAATATTCAAGTTTCATTTTTTGAATAGAATTACTGAAATAAATCAATTTTTTGACGATATTCTAATTATATGACCAGCACCTGTATATATATGTATGTGTATATATATATATATATATATATATATATATATATATGTGTGTGTATATGTATATATTTATGTGTGTATTTATAAGTGCCTTTTTCCAAACAGTTTCTACAAGGACAACTCAGATAGTTTCGTATAACAAACCGTATGGTGTCAGGTTAAACAATTTCAGCACATTTAATGAAGAGCTGTGATTCTCAGGAACCCAGAATGCAACGCAGCATGATGCGTCTCAAAATTATGTATAACTAATGCCTTCTCCACGTGGCACACTACTTTGGCAGTAAGGCAAGATAAAAAGTCTCACATCAGATCACGCTCCTAAATTCCTTATATTTTGTTAGCTGTGTTGGAGGTGAGGCTTTGAGAGAGAGCCCAACCACAACGTGTAAGACCACTGGGTATTTTGGTATATCTTCATCCCCCACCCCCAACAAACAACTCTCTGGCCAGCGGTGTCTCCCTAGGGAGGGGATGCCAATGACTGCTGTTTTCGACAGACAAATCAAGGCGAATTAGGTTGTAATGAGTAGCTAATGAGAGGGTTGTTTAGAACTGACAGTAAGTGGTGCTTCTTGTTGGAGAATGATAGTGTTTCTTTACGTCTTTCCTTGTGGTCTGTGTATGTGTGTGTGTGTGTGTGTGTGTGAGAATGTGTGTGTGTGCGCGCGCAGTCCTGGGTTTGCTTGTGTGTCACATAGTTAATGCGGACAGACCCATCCATGGTTTCCTCTGATAGAAGCAGGGTAGTACTTAGGGACAAACAAATTGTAAAGGAATTCCAACAACTCAACTCCTCTTCTTCAGCCTGTATCTGTCTTTATACATGTCTGTGGTTAGCTTCATAAAAAGCAAAACATGTTGTTTTGAGTATTGACTACTCCCTGTTAGACCGCCAGAAAATGTATCCGAGCTAGGCAGATGCCATAGACTTTAACCATTAGAGATAAACTGGCATATTGGCTTTGAGTTTTGACTCAAATTACAAATTTGCAAGATTAAATAAAATGCCCATGGGAGTTTGCATGCCACAGTTAACCACCACAAATTCTACATGTATTTTTAAAACATTTTTAGAATTTATTTAAACTCTCATTGTGTACCTGCAAAACTCAACAAAGCTTAAGATACTTGTTGTAAGGGTGTTTACTTAACCCCTGTCCTCTGGATCAATATGACCAAGTGTTCTGCCTTGTTGGCGCCAGCAGAAAGCGCCAACCGCAGCACAGACATATGATGTGCTTGGTTGGTGCCATATGCTGGCGCATCAAGGTAGTGCGTTTAAAACCTGAGGACAGCAGGGTTAAGTACTTTTTATGTTGTTTAGTGTTTTACTGCAAGCATGCCCTTGTAGCTGGTTGACTTTAATCCATATGACATTTATACAAATCTAATTAATCTAATAAATCATACTAGGACCACATATGATGACTGCACCAGCATAAGGAAACGGGACTATTAAAATACTCTAAGAAGTTATTTTCTGTTTTGGCTGACATACACACATTTAGAGAAGACACATGCTAGTGCACTCATGGAAACACAGTATAATATCTTGAAGAGCTTTCTGATAGGCTTAATCTCTGAGAAAGTGCTCGTGCGGTGATCTCTGATGGTCATACACAGACATTACCCTGGTGGCAGGGAAGACATTTGTTCTCTGTACACTATTACAGGAGCTCTAAATATGGCTGCCTTCAATGCATCAAAGCACTTTCACTGCTGTTGGAATGCCAGTTTGACAATTTGCAGAATGTGGGACAGAAACGGACTGTCAGGACAGGAGAAAAATGCATTTAATATAAAAGGAGCCATTTTAAGGCTATTTGGACCCTTTAAAAAAAGCATAATTTACCTTCCTTGAATTTATTATAGCATCAAATAATCCACCATTTCCACAGTTCACTGTCTAAGTTTAAAACACAATTGTGCATGAAAGGCCGTGTGGGGGAGAGTAGAGAGAAGTGCAATCCCACCTGTACTCTGTGGAGGTGCATGCTCTCTCAACTCAAAGCAAAACAACATTTCTGTAATGCTTGTTCAAATCTTTTCCAGACACAAATCAAGCGGTGTGCCTTTTAACTCAGGTTGCTTGCAGTTAAGGGTGCAGGATGTAGCATAATGAGTATTTCCATACTTACACATGCTGGGCCTTCTGGCATAATTGTATGCACTAATATCGATTATTACACTACAGGCTCTTCCTAAAAGGCCATTAAATATGAATGAACATAAATCTAATAACCTACTGTTTGTGCACCCCACAGCAAAATGTAGACTAATATACTGTAGGTTACCCCTAGATATTTTTACAAAGCTTGTTGTTTTAGGGTGTAATGCCTGTTTAGATTTGTACAGTGATTATAGACCCTAATGGTGCATTACATCTACAGTAGTTAAAATAATATGTCACAATGGGGTTAGGGAGTATTCTAGTGTATTGGCATTAAAGTCCTTGTTATTCTGTAGCATAACATAATCATAATGGAGTGGGTTCTCCTACTTTGCTCTCTCATTTGTGAAACAAGACATTTTGTCACAAGGTCCATTTTCTCCTGAGTCTAATCTACTGTATGTTATGTTTACTGTTTTTGTTTTGGTTCTTTCCTGTTCATTGGTCCATCTAATATACTTTCTATCACATAGCAGCATTCAGGCATAAAGAGCTTGCATGTGAACTCGTGACCTTGTGGGGATCATAGAAGTCTTTTCCCAATTTTATTATCAACCCCCCTATCTTCTCATCCCCCTCTCTTTATGAATTGTCTGTTCAACCGTAACTTTGTGCTATACGCTTCTCTTCATCCTCCATCGTTTTGAAAAATAGAATTGCTGACCTAATAAAGTGCTGACTTGGGACTGATCCTAGGCTTAGTTTGAAAGAGGAAAGAGTCATTTTGTTTACATCTCAAAGTTTCTCTTTCCCCTCAAGTGAGAAGTTGACAACGCGATGACAGTTTAAGGTCAGACCAAAATAGCTAATCCAGTTGTTTTTGGCTTCTGAGTTTTGTCGATTCCATCCTTTGTTCCCTGGATGGCTGATGAACCGTATTTAAATGCAGGCCTAGATGGTTGGTTTGCATTGTTTCAGCTGAGGTGGTTTGACGACAGTTAAATGTTTTCTTTCCCCCTCCTCTCGTAGGTCAGAATTTGGACCGAAGTGATGTGTAGGGGAGTTGGAGGAGGGGGGCTGGGGGAAGGTCCTGTTTCACCACTGTGTTATTAGCAGCGCCCTTGGACATGGTTTATTTTCTTGTCCACTCTCTCTCTATCCATTCAGAGTGGTGGAAAGTGCCGACTCATCATAAAGCAAGACCGCCATGGCGCTCCTATCGCCACAACATGGCATTTACCGGATCAGGGTTTCTCCCAGCGCCTATTTCGGCACATATTTGTGGCTGCTTACTTTAGAATAGCATTTCTTTTTCTTCAGAAAAGGAGAGTATAATCTGAACAAAACAGCAATTTGGCCCTACGCTTGCAAACCATATCTGGTTTTCCTCTGAAGATACATGCTTTCAAGACGAGCAATTGTAATTGTATTTCAGGAAAAGGTTATGATAGGGTCATTCTAAAGCAGCCCTGTCATTCGGTCTTCCGAGACAGTAGTTGTGTGTTTGCTTTGGTGTGTGTTTTGGTGATGTTACACTCTTCCTGCTAGCCATGCAATTATTTTGTTCCTTCCTAAACCACCTCTGGTTTTTCTGAACATTGCAATTGAGTGTCAATGTCCATAGTGTCCACATGTTGGATGATGTCACTGCTCCTCTTGGTTGCCAGTCCACTGGGCATAACGTCAAACACCCCCCCCCCCCCCCGCTTTCTTGTCCAATCAATCTTTTAGAGCCAGTGGATAATTAGTAGCCGGTCAGGCCAGAGAGGTGAAAGGTCAAGGTTCAGATACATGGCTTGTCCTTTGTTACTAAAAATCTCTAATGCAAGTTGCCTTGTTACTCCAATCATGTGTTTAATGTCTTTCTCTCTCTCTCCCCCTTTTCCTCCTCCCTTTTTTCTGCCTTGTTTGCAGGATGGAAGAGTAATAATGGGATGGATGTGAATATGGGCCAGTGGGCAGGCATGTGGGCCCCTCTCCTCCGTCTGGCCCTTTTGCTGCCGTTGTTGCTCTATCAGCCGTCTGCCTGCAACTGCCAGGACCCTCTGGGGCCGACCCAGGATGGACCCCGTTTTGGCTTCACACAGGCTGTGTACCACGCCACCGTCTACGAGAACTCGGCAGCACGCACCTACGCCAACAGCAAGGTGAAAATGGGCATCCACCTGGCCCTGCGCTCCTGGGAGATCCGCTATAGGATAACTTCAGGAGATGATGAGGGCTTCTTCAAGGCAGAGGAGTATGTGCTGGGGGACTTTTGCTTCCTGCGCATAAGGACTAAAGGCGGGAATGCGGCCATTTTGAACCGGGAGATTCAGGATAACTATGTTTTAACAGTAAAAGCCACTGTCAAGGGTGAGGCCCTGTTGGAGACATGGACAAAAGTCAGCATCCAGGTCTTGGATATGAATGACCTCCGACCCTTGTTTTCACCGACCACATACTCTGTCACCATAGCAGAGAGCACCCCTCTCAGGACTAGCATAGCACAAGTTACCGCCACAGATGCCGACATAGGCTCCAATGGGGAGTTTTACTATTTCTTTAAGGAGAAAATGGAGCTGTTTGCGGTGCATCCAACGAGCGGAGTGGTTTCCCTTAGTGGAAAGCTCAATGTTGATGAACAGAGCCGCTACGACCTGGAAATACAGGCAGTGGACCGTGGAATGAAGCTCTATGGCAATAATGGAGTCAGCAGCACAGCCAAGCTATTCGTGCACGTAGAACGTTTAAATGAACATCTACCTGTCATGAGTGTAGTCACGCACATTCCATTTTGGCTGGATAAAGACCCTGTGTACGCTGTGCTCACGGTGGAGGACCTAGATGAAGGTTTGAATGGTGAAATTGACTCAGTGACCATTGTAGCAGGTGACCCCTCAGACCAGTTCTTCTTAGAAAGATCTGAGGGAGATGAATTTACTATAAAGGCATCTGAAGTCATAGACTGGGAGAAGTACCCATATGGCTTTAACCTTACTCTCCAGGCTAAAGACAGGGGCACACCAGATAAGTTTTCTGCAGTCAAAGTTGTTCATCTTATGGTCAAAAGGCCACAGGTAGTTGCAGTTACATTTGAGCAAGAGGAATATGAAATTAGTCTTAATGAAATTTCACCCCCGGGGACAATTGTAGGGGCTATTAAAATCAGACCAGAGCCCGATGATGCAGAGTATATTTTGACTTCCACAGATTCCACATTTTTTCAGATGAACACCTTTACAGGTGTAATCTCCACTAAACGCTGGTTTACACAGGTTCCCCAGGATGTTTTTAATCTTGAGGTGTTTGAGGTAGACAGTGACCTTAGTGTTAAAGTCCAGGTGACCATTGAAGATGCTAATGACAACACACCAACATTTACTCAATCCTCCTATGAGGTGTTTGTCAATGAGAGTGTACCTGTTAGCACCAGTGTGCTATCCCTTTCTGCAGCAGATGGGGACAGAGGGGAAAATGGATACATAACCTATAGCATTTCTAGTCTCCAGCCCATTCCTTTTAAAATCAACCAGTTTTCTGGTATAATTAGCACCACTAAAGAGCTTGACTTTGAATCCTCATCAGAGAGCTACGTGTTTGTGGTCAGGGCATCTGACTGGGGTTCACCTTACAGGAGAGAGAGCGAAGTCAATGTTACAATCCACCTGGAGAATGTGAATGACAACCAGCCCTTGTTTGAGAAGATAGCCTGCCAGGGCGTAGTCTCTAGGGATTTCCCTGTAGATGAAGTGATAACCACAATGTCTGCCATCGATATAGACGAGTTAGAGCTTGTAAAGTACAAAATACTTTCAGGGAACGATTGGGGCTTCTTTGAGCTCAACCCAGATTCGGGTGTGCTTACTCTGCGCCGGTCTCTAACCACTGCCACTCCAAAAAATTGGGTTTTTAGCCTGAAAATAACAGCCACAGATGGTGAGAACTTTTCAGATCCAATGTTTGTTAATATATCCATAGTACATGGGAAATCCCCGACCAAAAGTTTTAACTGCAAAGAGACCAGGGTAGCCCAGAAGTTAGCAGAAAAATTACTTAAAAAGTCAAAAGCTAGTGCCAAACCAAAAATTGAGGAAGGTTTTATTGACCTTTTTTCTGTTAATCGACAAACCCCTCAGTTTGACAAAGCCTTCCCTACTGATATAGCGGTGCGGGAGGACTTAAAAGTTGGCTCCAGTGTTTTTACAGTTAATGCCTATGATGGCGATACAGGTTTCAATGGTCAGATTCTGTATTCCATTTCAGATGGAAACACAGATAGTTGTTTTACCATCGACATGGAGTCTGGCCTTATTAGTGTCTTCTTGCCCATGGACCGGGAGAGGAGGGATCGTTACCTTCTCAATCTAACAATCTATGATCTTGGCCTACCACAGAAAAATGCCTGGCGTCTGCTTACTATCTATATAGAGGATGCCAATGACAATGCACCACAGTTTGTACAAGAAGATGGCTACGAAACTGTCATTCCTGAGAACACTGCCATTGGTACTGATGTCATTCAGGTAGAGGCTACTGACAAAGACTTTGGGCCTAACGGGGAGATTGTTTACTCTGTTTTGACCAGCACCACACAGTTTGGCATCAACAAAACGAATGGCATAGTGTATGTCGCTGGTCAGCTAGACAGGGAGTTTGTCTCCGTTTTCAACCTTAAGATCGAGGCTCGAGACAAGGCAAAGAAAGGCTACCAGAAGTCCTCTGTCACCTCTCTGAAGATCACATTGGAGGACGTCAATGACTGCCCTCCAATGTTTATCCCCAGTGTCTATAGCGCCAGGGCCCTGGAGGACCTTCCAGTCGGGACCGTTGTGGCTTGGTTAGAAACCCAGGATCCAGATCTTGGGTTGGGAGGGCAGGTCCGGTATTCTCTTGCCAATGACTACAATGGCAGGTTTGAGGTGGACAAGACCAGCGGAGCCATACGGCTGACCAAGGAGTTGGACTACGAGACCCAGCAGTTTTACAACCTCACTGTGAGGGCTAAAGATAAAGGGAGGCCCGTGTCCCTTCTCTCTGTCACCTTTGTGGAGCTGGAGGTGGTTGACGTAAATGAGAACTTGTACGTGCCCTACTTCTCCCACTTTGCCTTGACGGGGACAGTGAAGGAGAATGCCCGGATTGGAACCACAGTGCTCCAAGTTACTGCCCTGGATGATGATGACGGCCGAGATGGTGAAATCCAGTACTCCATTCGTGATGGGACCGGACTGGGCAGATTCGCTATTGACGAAGAGACTGGTAAGAACACATTGGGCACTGTGTTACACCTGGAGCAAAGTGGCACCAAGTGCGATGCAAGTGTCTTTGATAGTTACGGACACAGTTAGTAGTATGTGCCTACGTAGGCTGGGCTTTTATAGGAAATGGGAGATAACATTCTGATTGGTTTATTCCATGTTATGCCCAAAACACACCCATGAATAATTAAGTATATCCTTTTTTAACCATGTGCCTGGCACTATGGCCATATTGTCCGCCATTAAAATCAGTAGTGGATTTGGACACACCCTAAATGCACTTAAATTGGGCCCTTTATCCCTGCAATGTATTATTAAAAAATGACGACACTGTGATGATCAGATGTTGCATTCATTAATTCTCATGGCTACAGCTGCCAGTAGTGTGTGTGTGATTCTGTGTTTGCCTTTCGAGTATTTTCTTGAATTAGTTTGATAGAGTTAGACTTGTTATCGAAGGTCTGACCATCCACTGACACAGAATGGAATTGAGTCGATAGAAACTCTGTTTGGACGTAGATGTTCTTACAAAAGTTGATATTTTATAAGCTTAGCTCCAGTCTTGAAAACATAACCTCCCTTATAGAGACTATAGAGGCTAGACTGATTTTTACAATTTAACTTTATTTACATTTAGTATGGTTGTCATTTCTGTGTGACCTAAACACAGTGTAACCCCTTAGTGTCTCCTACCTGGCTTTTTTTATTGTAATGATTTGGCTCTGTAGTCCAGTCAATGAAAGGATAAGCCAAAACATTTTCTATTAAGTAGAATGAAACTGTTGAGTATGAGTGGTCTCACAAAAGAGATATTCTTACCCTAACCTTGACATGTTGTATGGCATCTACCTCATGTCATCACCTCCCTCAAAAAGTACCTTGTGAGTTATGGGGATGTTCTGGTTCACATATAGTGGGGAAGGATGTAGAGGTTAGCAGAGGACATTGGGGAAACATAGTCGATGGTTTGGACCTTCTAAACATCACCCCCATATCTGACAGGGATGGTAAATTATCCTGACGCTTTTAAATTGCCTTTAGATCCCCAGCAAGCCATGCTCTCTGAAACAGCAATTCCTCATTGCACTCGCGGAATATGTCGTGGAATGAGAATAAGAAAAAAGGTCAAAAGCCAAATCCCATTGTTTTTCACGCTGCTCAAATGGAAAGAAAGGGAAAATGCGCCCTTGAAACTATAGGCTTGAATGGAGTTATGGAGGCTTACATTTAGTTTTTTATGGTATTTTTGTGTTGAGTAAATTGAAAAAAATGTAATGAAATTGTAAATGAAGTTAACTTTATGTAAGAAGTTAATTAAAACAAATGGAAGCATTTGGTTTTGAAGGAGAAGGAGGAAAGTATTAGTAGTGGTCTTTCTCTCTTCTCTTATTAAAGAATATTCTGCTGGTGGCACATTTGATAGTTTCCCCTTTTAGATTTCTCAGAAATCATTTTCTCAAGCAATTCGACGATTGCTCGATGTTACAATCTGTAGGAAAATAATATGTATTTTTCTGCTCACTTCTGAAAATACAAATTCTACCTCAAAAATATAATCAGGAAAAACAGGAAAAAAGTATTGTAGTATAATTATATGACTAGTGTAACTGGAAAGCCTTGTGAAATTAAAACAAAAATGTCTAAAATTGATTAAGACAAATCCACAAATAATCTCCCAGTTAACACTTTGTATGTGTTCTATCTAGGCTCCCTTTTATCAAATTGTCACTGGTCACAGAGTTCAGGTCTTATTGTTACAGACAGCAGACTGCTATTACATTTGATACAAGCTATAACTCCTTTACCAAATCCCATTTTCTAATCCACATCCGTGGCGGTTATCGGCCTGAGAGCTGTAGATTCTATTATGCTATGTCTATGTGTTAAGATTTCATGTGAAACTGGGGACACTGGCTAAATCCAAAGGGTTTTTTTCATATATTTGATTTGCACGGCAGTTTTGACGTCAATTCTCAGGCTGATATAGAGCAGTCTGATATTGGGCTGTTTGCTAGGAGACACCTGGACAAATACAATGGGAGATTACTTTGTTTAGTCTTTGTGTGCTGGACAAGGTCTCCATGTGTTGAGGTCAGAGTTCATGCTGGGGTCAGGTCAGTCTCTAGGTGAAGTTGACCTGTGCTCATCTGACATCCACTTAGATGTCACTGTCAAGACGCTTGTTGTTATTTACTCACCTGAGATAGCCTACTGCCATTCATGAAAGCCTCTCCATCTCAGTTCTGGTGTCTGTGCCATATTAGAGCAGGATTACAACGCACTGGTGTGCCCACCAGAGGTGATTGTGAGTTCACTTCAGGTTTATTTCCATATGCACAGTGTAATGTGTTGAACTGTGCAAATTAACATTTTAGTTGCTGTCCTCACAGATACCATAAGAATACAAGAATAATACATCCAGTAGCTAATAATAAATATACAGTAGAGCTAATGCAAATAGAGTAGAAGCACACCAACATGGTCTATAGATGTTCAGTTCTGAAAGTAAAAAGTAATTGTGTGGTGCTTTAACACCAAGTTAAATATTCAAATGTTGCCATTTTTATCTTAACGTGTAAAACAATCATATCATTTTAATTTCAGATAATATATACGGTTTAGCGAAGAGTAACTGGACCTACGAAATAGTTCACATTCTGTTTACACTGTCCTTAACCTGGCCTGTTCGTCCCTAGGTAAAGAGGGAGAACAGAGCATAGTGGAGGATTTATAGCCCTTGTTAGCCAAGCGTTGGCAAGCCCCATAAATCAGCCAGGAGGTGCTAGGAAACACTACGAATGCAATTACAACTTAAAGAGCATTATTGTGGACCATAGCTTTAGTACACATTTGGAAACACACACACACACACACACACACACACACACATGCACGCACAAATAGGTGCAGAACGTGCAGTCGCATGCCCAGAATGCTGTCAGTGCTTTAAGGGCAGCACCCTGACCTGTTTATTGAACTGTGTCCATGTTCACATACGCACGTGCATTAGCATATTTCCTCATTAACACTCCAAATATTCATTACGGTCTGGCTTTGAGATGATTTCACACTGTATTAAAGGTACGATCCTTGATTTGCGTCCAGAATTATCGTTGTGGTTGAAAGCGGCAGTAGAAAGTATTAGTTGTTTTGGTTTGAAACTGCCTACTATGCACAGCCCTCCCTCACGAATAGCTGAGTGGCTGGGTGCTCCTCTCTTCTCGGGATGTGCAGAGAGCCCAGTATTTGTATTTGTATTTGTATTTGTTGAGGCAGCAAAACTATTTGTATTTGTATTGGAGTAAAAGTATAAATAGTTGTAACAATGCTGTTTTGAAATTACACTTCTAATTTTAGGTTTAAAGGTGTTAAAATAAATGTAATTCAATAAACACAATTATTATAACACTTAAATGTAATATATAGGTCATAGAATATATAGGTATAAGAAATACGGCCATGAGTTGTATAATAAAACAAAAATTAAACTAAGTTTTAGCTTCTAATCCACACTCAAACAAATAAGATAAACATTAAATATAAAAATTTACATTGTGAATGCCACCTGTCCAAACAAAATCCAACTGGAAAACGAAAGCCACGTAGCTCGGTGACTTTTTCAGTCTGTTCTCTCTCACTCTCTCTCTCTCTCTCTCACTCTCGACGCTATTGCTCTCTCTCTTTCTCTCAATTTCGTTACGTCAGCACTTGCAGGTGAAGCACCAACCACGCACACACAGATGAGGAATACATTGTAACGTGATTTTTAAAATTTCCTTCCGGACACAAATCATTTTTTAAATATTTGTTTGAAATAAATATTTGGGAAATAGTGTTATTCGAACAAACGTATGACATATTTGGCTCCACCCCTACTCTCTACACCCCTATCGCCCCTTTCCAATTTCCCATTTCTGAGGGTCTGCGTAGAAGTATTGTTATAGCCAAAAGACTACTGGCTTTGAAGTACTGTAAGTGGGCAGCTGAATGCGGGACAAAGTAAATCTTTTTTTTACCCCTGTGCGCTGTATAGTTTTAGCATCAACTGTACACACTTCCTATTCCTATTCTGTACCTCTCTTTTCTCATTTTCCCACCCACTCTCTTCAGCAGGAAGGCCCTTCACATCCAGACGCTTAATCACAATGTCACTTATCCTTGGGAACTGCTGTGTTGGGGGAGTGAGAGAGAAAGGAAGAGGAGGAGAAGAAGGAGGGGAACTCGCTGCTCCCAATTCTGCGGCGATTAATTTTTAACGGCCAGGAGTAGCCCCCGCGCTTTGTTTCGCCAACAAAACCGGCTTTGTGGAGAGTCTTCAATGTGCGGCGGTGATTAAACAGCAAGGCAAAACGACAGTTGGGGACACACATGCACAAGGACACACTCAAACAAACACACGCACACACGCACATCGTAACCCACACAACTCGCACCGTTCTTGACTGAGGGGACAATTTCCTATTTCGGAGGCTTTTGAAAAGCTCTTTTCCTCAAACTTCTTCATTACAGCACTGTTCTAAAGCAGGGCCGTAGCTAGCCTGACAACCAAGCAAGACATCACGTTGCCGGCACACGTCAGGGAAAAAAGAAACACCCGCAGCACAAATTTCCGCAGAGGCAGGGTTATAATATGACCGTAATTAGGGGATTAATGACTACATTTATCATAATTGTAGGCTTAAAAGCAAAGGAGGCCAAGCGTTTTGTTGCGTTCCTTGCCAGGCTATGTGGGACAGGGCTGCGGATGGGGCTGCCATGTTGTACTAATGTGGGTGTGTGTGTGTGTGTGTGTGTGTGGTGAAAATGACGAGTCAGACGAGAAAAGATCATGTGTGAGACCATACCATCTCACACATGATATTTTATACACATTTGTTTTTGAGGCATTACATGAATGCTGACTGCTGAAAGAAGTTAGGCTGGTCGACTCCCAGCTGAACAGGTCATTCCTACAGGCGTCCTCCTGTCCTTGGGTTTCAAACGCACTTCCCAGTTATGCCATTGGATTGTGTATTTCTCTTTAGTGCTGTGTGTATTAATTTATTTATTCTATCTTCCACAAAGAGGTAGTGCGTGGGGTCAGTTTGACCCGTAGGACAACAGGAGGGTCAAACTTGAACTGTGACTAATTGTACTCAGTATAATGCGCTTGGATGTGTCTGCTAAATGTGCTATTTGTAATTTTAAAAAGCAATGACATAGCAATGATATAATACAAATGTGTACTTCTGGATACAGTGCAAATATCAGGACTGTTATTGCTATGTATGTGTATGTTTGTTTGTGCATGTGCAATGGTACTGTACTTTAGGGCTGTACCAGAATACTCAAGTATTTGGTTATTTGATTGATGGGTAGGTACTCGATTTTCTGGGATTCTAACATAATTTTTTTAGCTTTATGTATGCTCATTTGCCTTTTTGATTATACTTCCTTTGATTAAAATATCTAAGTGTTTGACTGCTAACCTGTGACACTCCAGATGGTTGTTACACAACCATATAGTTCTATGCACACAACCACCTGGGGAGCCATCCATTTAAACTGTTAAGAAAGAGGTAGATGGTTTTAAGAAATATTTGGCAGGTGATTGGATGAGCCATCTGTATCTGTAGGAACCACCATTGTTGTTTTTGAGTTTCTTTTGCTGTCGCCACACCTAAAGCACGCCCGTAGCTACTGTACCAGTACGACGCTGATTGGTCTCACATTAGATTTACTAAACAGAATTGAAAGGGTTGCTTGCCCCTCCAGACTGATTCTCACGGCAAAGTCAAACTGAAGCTTGCAAGATAAAGATGGTTAATTGGCTGCACTAATCAACCATAGACTACAATCTGACTTGGTATGTAAGCAGAGAGACTGTCTCTTCTATCAACATAGATTGTCATTGGCTAATTCTGGCAGTACACAGCTCCTATTGGTTCAGTTGAGGTGTCAATCGAAAGCTCAAAGTGGTTTTGAGATGCTAATGTAAGAACTAACAAAATGTATGGAAAATTCTGCCAGCTAATATGAAATTAATGACTGCTTTATACATTTTTGGGCTGCTCTTCTAGTGCAATGTGTATTAATGTAATAATGTGTTTTGGACTACATATTTTACTGGAGTAGATTGTCTGGACCTTTGCCAATGTAACAAGATCATTTTGATCAGTTATCGATAGGTGTGCTAAGTACTGTTACTATATTGGAGGATACTTTGAGCAGAGAGACTGGAATGAACATTATTATTCCAATATCTTTCTATCTTCATAGTGAGTAATAATAGTTGTTGTTCAGTATGTTGGTGGACTGACATAGCATTGATTTGTTGAGTGTTTCTAATGGAGGTTTTGAGAACGACTATTCAAACACTCATTCAGAAATACTAAAGCGCATTCAAAGCCTGAAAAAATGGTAAACGTTCCAGCCCTACTGTACTTGCATGGAGAAACATTGAAATGTAGTCCATGATGGGACATTTTTACTAAAAATCAATCTAGGGATGTTCCTTGTTGGGTAATTGCGTCAGCCTAGCTTATTGCATTAAACGATTTGTCATGATTCAGTGCACCCCTGCTTTTCAACTATGACAGAGTTTCTACACTAATATGCCATCAAGGTCAGTTAGACAGCTAGATTGAATTGGAATTCATGTGTGTGAGTGCTGCATGCATTGTGGAGTGTGAAAGCTTAAATGTGGCTGCCGCTTCAGTAAGTAAAATTATGCTTGATCCCTTTATACATTTTTAGACTCGATGCTCTGACTAGGCCCAAGGTCTGAACTTTAGCTAGACAGTAACACTTTGGTTACTGGATTATATTTAAAATAACCTTGACCTAGAGTGAGTGAATGGTTCCACATGTTCAGCATTCAGCACACCATAAAGCTTGGATATTCATATATATCTGATCTACAATGAGAATAACTACTAATGCATTCAATGGTTGGTTCCTTTAAATGCTAAAATCAATATTCATTTGAAGTATTGAATTACAATGCTACCCCAGATCAGACTGAAAATTGTAATTGCTGATATGGAGCAAAATATGTAGTGTGCCAAACCCCCCTCCTCCCCACACACACACACTCATACAACCCCCCCGCCTTTCCTTTTTTAGACTGAGGTTGTCTTGAGGCTGGGTGCATTTTGGGGAGAACAGGGCTGGGTTTTTGGCTGCAGTGCTCTGGCCTTGACTCCCTGGTCTCTCTCTCTCTCTCTCTCTCTCTCTCTCTCTCTCTCTCTCTCTCTCTCTCTCTCTCTCTCTCTCACACACACA
>JAODUG010000005.1:2510862-2525608 GCA_027564795.1 Aphredoderus sayanus | reverse complement strand
TTAAATGTATTTTGCTTTGTTTATAAATTAACCTTTTGTAATTATAATCCAGGACCAGCTTTACTGAGAAAAAACGTCAAGGACATTTGAGCATTGGTTTTAACATTTTACACAGGCTAGCTTTGTATTCGTTCAGGACTTTGTTGATGATGACATCTTAAATGATGTGATATGCTATAATTTTTACAAAATAATCAATAAAGTAGCAACCATAGAACTATAGGTAGCAACCCCTCACTAACCCTCCCGCTTTCCTAAATCATTTCAGCAGACTACCAACAGAGGGCACCAACCGCGGAATGTCATTAGTCCGTGTTGTGGTTGGCGCCCGCTACTGGCGAGACCGGGTCATTTTGACCCCAAGGACAGAGGGAGGTTTAAGTCATTTATTTCTCCAAAAAAGGCAGGGGCAGCAACATTCCTTATCAAATTGTTAGAAACTCTTAATGTGCCATTTATAACACTAATGTTCAATGGCGAATTAGATTACATTATTATACGTAACATGTAATCTGTTAACATAGGCGATATGATAATACATTTTAAATATTGCAATTTTTTTAAATGTGCTTTGTGTGCATTGTTTCTATGCTAACCTCAGCAAATATGTTCATAGGCGCTGCATACACTTTGTGCTCATTTTTCATACGTTACTGGTCTGTGCTGTGGCTGAGTTGTAGCCGCATAGAATTTCAGATGCATTTTAAATGCATTTAAAGCACTTCCAATGTTCGTTTGTCGAAAGTAATAGTAGATGCATAACCTGCATAATATAGCCATCCATATAGGCCTCAAGTCGGACTGTTAATACTGTGAATAGGCCTGCTGTAGCGGAAAAACATTCATGTATACGTGTAATCTCAATACCCGAGCTGAATACCCGGTGTTCCACACTACTTTCACCGTTTTGTCTGGCGTGTAGAGGGAGTGGTGGCGGCCGATTCATGTGCGTGTGTGCAATACCCGGATGGAGCTTGTCGCCATCTTTACTCCATCCAAGTGCAGTGCTGCCGGTGCCACTCAACAAACGCTGGTTTCTAGGAACCGCCGACAGCCTGACACACCATCGTGATTTACTCTAGATTTAGCAGTTTAAATAGTTATCTTCACTATCTACAGCTAATCTCACAATGGATGAACGGGATGACTCAGTTTATAAGGCAAAACTTGCCGAGCAAGCAGAACGATATGATGGTAAGACACGCTTTTAGGGCTTCTCGGCATGGGACCTGTTCGCCACTATTTTTTTTTCCTTCAGTGAGCTAACCTACCGCTGGCCAACTAGCTAAAAAGCTATATAGCCATGCTAACTTTGTTACATGTATTGCTACCTTATCTTGATAGACCAGCTATTTTATTGGCTTTGTTATAAGTGTCCGAGGCTACGTTGGTAAGGAACACGGGTAGTCTTGTTCTAAAGTGTAAGTGATTATCTATGATTGCCATTGGCTAATGTTAGCGATGGGCTATGACAAAATGGCGGATTACTGGAGCGTGAGCTGTCAGAATTGCCTTTCCTGCATCAGAATAGATATCTTGATGTTATCAAACTGCCTGGTTATCTGAGGGATGGCGTCACCTATTCCCAGAAATGGTTACTTTTCATTGGGCCTAAAAGCCCATCGTGAGCATGCAACTGTGCCAAGTGAGGCCTAATTAATTTGGTTAGCTATCATTAGCTGATTAGTAACTAGCTAAGTAGGCTACGCGTTAGCAACGTGTGGGAGTGGGAAGGCTCACTCTCTGGGGTGTTACCCTGTATCCAAGCTGCACTCATCGATTGGTGAAAATTACTCTTTCCTTTCGCCTAGCCCTCTTGTCAGACCGTTATATCATGACTTGGTCTGGTGAGGCTGTTTTTAGATGACCAGCACAGCAGTGATTACTAGTGTTACAGGGCATGATATGTCGCACGGTAACGTTATGTGTTGTGCTATGAGTCATTCATGGGATTTGCCCTGGGTGTATTTCCGGACATATTACATTGTGATTTAAATGCTTTTACATTCAATTACCATCATACTGTTAATATACTATTTTAGAAACGTTCATTACATTTCATACATTATATATCTATATCAAGTATTGAGACATTTAGCAAATGGAGGGGCAAATTTAATAATAAATAAATACACTTGACATTTTAGTAATCAAGCAAATGTCTGTGTAAGTACACTACACTCCAGTAGCTACGTTCATTACATAAGCAAGGCAGTCTTAGGAACAAAGTATAAGCCAATCAGCAGTTGCCAGAGCTGGATTTTTTACACCAGCTTCATTTGCAAATAATTACATTAAAAATGAACTTTTCCAGTAATTTCATACCTCCTAAAAAGACAGATGTGTTTATCTTCCATTATCCTTGCCTATAAATAACTATATTAGTTGTAGTTACTGGTTTGGGTTTAATATCCTTTTTGCATTATTGCAGTATGTAAACACAGCCACATTGCAATATAATGCCATAAAAAAGTCAGTAGTTTGCATAATTTATGTTACATGCCGCTAGAAATATATTATAATTTGTCAAACTGCCTAACAAGAAGTTAATGATATGCACATCACTTTCAAGATGCTAGGTGAATAGAACCTAGCATGTGTGATTTGTTTAGATCCACTTCTTAGGCAATATAGCATAGTCCCATTGTCCCACACTCGAATATTGCTCAGAATTTAAAAATGTTAGGATATCTTATCCAATTTTCAAATTTCATTTAGTGGCATTAAATGCATGACACATTTTATTCAATAGAAAAGTATTCAATAGAAAATGGGCAATTTATTCACTACTGCAGGAATTGAAAAGATGGATTACTTATGGTGTACTTGCAATTATGTACATTTGTTTGTGTGTCCTATGTTTTACTTGTTACTTTTGGGTTATGTTCCAATCCCCACAATGGCAGTATGGATTCTTCTCAAAGTAACAGTCTAATTCGATAATAATGACTAGGCTATATATTACTCATCCTCCACAGAGATGGTAGAGTCAATGAAATTGGTGGCAGGCCTGGATGTGGAGCTGACAGTAGAAGAGAGGAACCTACTATCAGTGGCCTATAAGAATGTGATTGGTGCTCGGCGAGCGTCCTGGAGGATAATCAGCAGTATTGAACAAAGGGAAGAGAACAAAGGTGGAGAAGACAAACTGAAGATGATCCGGGAATACAGGCAAAAGGTAAGGCCATCAGAGAATATTAAGTGCTGATGTAGAGTACTGATTGCATACTCGTCCTCAACATTTTTATTACACTGCATCTCAAATTTGCTCTGCTGGCCCAAGATCATTTTAAAGCCTGCCCTGCCTACAAGATGTGTTGAACTATAGAGCCATACATAGTTTATAGTCATAATATACACCATGTATAATCACTGCCCGTGACACATTTTCTGAGTCATAGTCAGAAAATAGTCAGGACTCATGCTTTCTGCTAAGAGAAGGGGAGAGTTGGAAATTACTTTGGGAGAGGCAGAGGAGTTTTAGAGAGATGGGAGAGGTTGCTGAACTGCAGTCAAAGATGTAGTAGTGTTGTTTTTCTCTAGTCCTTACCTCTGTTCCAGTTGTGTAGCCTGTCTGTGCATTGATTGTTTTCTAAATGCCTTCCTAGCATGTTAACATCTGCTGATGCCTTGTCCCTACCCATACTTGTATTTTCCTAAATACTACAATTGCGCAGTGCACACTTCAAGTAGTCTACATTAAAGATAGAAAATAAATCAAACGTATAAGCTTGACAATAGACCTGCAGTTGTCCGTTATAAGGACTTCTAGGTCTAACAGATTTTCCCTATGAGAAAAATGAAGTGTTTTCAATATTCACTCCTACCACAGTGTGTGATTAACTTGTGTGTTGCAAACCAACATGCTTTCTCAAGGACACCCATTTCCACTGGATAACACTGGTGTTTTGTAGCATTTTGCTACATGCAAGCTATCTTGCAGTCTATTCTAGCATATATAACACACATCAGTCAATACACTCAGGGCAGATGTAAAGCTACTGTGATGTTTTCATACCAGTTTACTTATGAGTAAAAGTACAGCTTTACATCCGGTTTTAGTTTTACAACTTTGGCATTCTTATTTCTTGATAACTAAAATAGTTTGGCCAGAGCTGACGTGCATAATTTGTGTCAACAGCTGATTATTTTTTTACGTTCAGTTAGTAAACATCATAACTTCACATAGACCTCAACATATCTGGATTGTATGTCAAAACGTGAATTTATCTGCACAGAAAATAAGGTCAGCATGGCATAACTCAAAACTAAATAAGAAAAATGCCGTTCTGTGTTAATTTCTGTGTGTGGCAGGTTGAGGATGAACTGAAATCGATCTGTAAGGACATTCTCGATGTACTGGACAAGCACCTAATCCCTGCTGCTACCACAGGAGAGTCCAAGGTCTTCTACTACAAAATGTACGTTTCACAATTCTGCAATTCTCTTCCGCATGTACAGACTATTTAGAGTCCTGGATCACAGATCATTGGCTTGCTTTAAGTCCTTGGATTTAATATTTCTTGTAAAAAATTATTTAGTTTCTAAACCATGGTTTTGTAGTAGTAGCGTTTTTAAATAGTTGTTATCTCAAGAAATTGAGTTTGGGTTTAATTAAATAAACCTACTCTATAACATAGATAAATGCATTGCTGGTTCTACATTGACAACAATTACTGTTCGTATAAAATGTGCATCTATCTATAGGTCTCATGCATAATCAAGCAACAACCTTTTTTCTTGCCACCAGGAAGGGGGACTACCACAGGTACCTAGCAGAGTTTGCTACAGGCAACGACAGGAAGGAGGCGGCAGAGAACAGCCTTGTGGCCTACAAAGCTGCTAGCGACATCGCCATGATCGAGCTGCCACCCACACACCCTATCCGACTGGGCCTGGCCCTGAACTTCTCTGTATTCTATTATGAGATCCTCAACTCACCTGACCGAGCCTGCAGGTCACTACAACTGCTATGTACCTTCTTTCCTACCTTTCTGCTGTAGGACCCTCTGTATGTTGGTCTTATAACAAAGTCCTTTTATAGGCAAGTCTTACCACTCGGCAGCCATCTTGGAAATGCCCTCGGGCAGTTATTTAGGAAGACTGTGTTGAAATGTATGGAAAGAGCCATAACTGCACGTTCAATGTTCACTAAGACATAAAACTGTATTTATACTATCGCGAGTCAAATCTGATTAAAAAAATAAATGCTTAAAACTTTTGATTTTCCAAAAAAAAGGGATGAAAATAAATGTTTCACTAGTTTATACTTCTACTACACATGCGCAAGGTTTCACGATGCTGACTTCATTAACGGCAGTTGACTGCTAGAACAAAACACAAAAATATTGCTTGATTGTTTTTATAAAAAGTCATCAAGCACTGATTGTGCTTTATAGAACCAGCATAATAGCCAGCTAGATAGCAAGCCTTGCTAATACACTGACTATGCCTTTTCTAGTATTATAAGCATACGCATTTTTACAAACATCTACTCATTGAGGGTAAACTAACCCCTAATCTTGATCATTCTTGGCAAATAACAATACTCAATAATATTAACATTGTCAGTACATTAACAACTAAAATAAAATATAGATGTGCCAAGTTTGTGTTCTATCTATGGGTGTATAATCAAAACCACATCTAATTTTATACATATACAGTAGGTAGTGCTGCGTGTTTTCATAATCCACCTCTTCCACACTTGTTGGAAGTCAGTCTACCACAAGTTCAAACTGTCGCAAAACTCTAAATTAATTTTACATCAGTGCAACCACACAATTGGCTAAGTAGGTTATCAATTCAGCCGTTATAAAGCACTGTTGGCTTGTTTTGGGTGAGGTGCGGATATGGACTTCTAACTGCCATGTTTGGCATTTCAAAATTATCCCATAGAGCTCAATTCAGAATGTCTCCTTTTTATAATGTCTCTGCTTATAGTGTACAGGGCCAACTGTTGTGCCTGTAGCCTGTATATTATGGTTCTGGAGATGATAAGGCTAGACTCTTGATTCTGCTTTTGTAAGTGCTGTTATTGACATGAATCTTGGTTTCATAATGCTGTCTAGCCAGTGAGTATATTCTTTCTCCTCCCCAGTAATCCCTCCCAAAATGTAAATGCCTAAAATGTATCTTTTATTTTCATCATCTTTCACAGGTTGGCAAAGGCTGCGTTTGATGATGCCATCGCAGAGCTGGACACACTGAGTGAAGAAAGCTATAAGGACTCCACGCTTATTATGCAGTTGTTACGTGACAACCTGACACTATGGACTTCAGATATGCAGGGTGATGGTAAGATGTTGACCCTGGACTCTCATTCCTAATGAAAACATGTTGTAAGACTTGAGAGTTTTGTATCCAGGTTGACTCTCAAGGCCCTCTTCACAAGGCCTGGCTGCTGGCGTACTTAGCTACTAGCTCATTGCTGCTGACATTTCTCAGTGTCTCCTGCTTAAATAATTGGCCAGCTAGGCACCAGGAAAGTTGCATGTCTGGAGACGTTGCAGGGTGTTGTGCAGCAAAATGGCATCTCCTATTATTTGTGATATTTATTAATTAATCACCGCAACTAAATGGCTCCAATGCCCGATGTGTTAAAAGGGGGCGTGCTGGCTAGTCCCATCATACTATAACCAGTGATCATGGATGGGACACTTGACTGGTAGATCTTGCTAGGGTAAACGTATGGCTTGCTGTTGACAGTCTTGTGACACGTACAGTTTGGACGTTTGGTGTTTGTATTATGCAAGTTAGTGAGCTGGTGCAGCCAGCTGTCAGTCTCACTGTCTCACCATCAGTTGGGTACCAACTGGGTGAGACATTATACGTCGCCCCTGCAACAGCTTGTTTAACACACAGGAAATCAGCGAGCCGCTAATTTACTCAATGTTTCGTCGCCCTTGGAGAGTTCAACTTTGCAGGTGTATCAATAGAAACTTCTATTCATTCTTATCTTTTATTTTTTAAGATAATTTGTAATTTTTCACAGTCTGAACAACCAGTAAATATGTGGTGAAGACATTTGACAGTCTTTTGTTGATGTTGAAGGCATATAAGAGCTTTTTCTATCAGAGGCTGTTAATTACACTAATGTTGTTCATGTAAAATATCTAGTTAAGATGCTCATTAAAAGCACCTGGCACATGGACTTTATACAGAGATAACCACGCCTGTGTGTGGCCAGTTTGCATTGTGGCATTCACGAGAAGTTTGGACTTTTCCCCATAAATAAAATTACTTTTTTTTTTTATTAAAGGTCTGTTGGGTACTGTTGGGTACTGTAGGTACTGTTGGGTACCAGTACAGAATTCCAGGTACCAGTACAGCTATTATCAATACCCAGCCCTACACCGCAGCCAGAATCACGCCTGTATTTCCACGTTCTATGTTGCAGCTGAGAAAAAATATGGTTCTGAAATTATTTTCTTCTTATTTTTATTAGTTTGTTCCCATGTTGAAGCCAGCGTCTTTTCTAGAGTTCTCCTCTGCCACGACTACCTCCACTCCCCAGTGACTCATCTCTCTTGTCTTTCTCATTCCCCATAGAGTCCTAAAGGAACAAACCCAACTATTCATTTCCCATGTTAACTGTACTTTGTAAGTGTTGCTCACCTCGGTCTTGCCGTGTGTGTGTGTTGCTGCACTGTCTTCCTCTGACTCATGCTGTTTACGGCGTCCCACTCGCCCTCAGATCTGTCATTCTGTTCCGTTTTTATGTATACCAAGGCCTGACAGAGAGACTTTGTCTAGATCAGGGTATAGTATATGTAAATATTCAATATTTGTCTAGTTTGTAAAACCTGTATGAACACCATAGACCTGGGGAAGGAGAGTGATTTTATCATGTGATTGGCATGCAATGTTTGACACTGTTTAGTAAGCTACTATACCCCACCCACCCACACACATGTACACACAGTTTTGGAGTTTGTGTATGCACCTTCACTTGTTCAGAGAACACAGGGGAGTTGTGGTTCAGATTTGAGTGCATGCATCATAATGTAGTTGTGAGTACTGTGAACAGTCCTGCTAACCTGTGCACTTGATCACGTTTAAAATGAGTGTGATCAACTTGTCTGTAGTACACCACTGCAGTCAGCCCCTACATTGCGATGTAGTGTGCCTCTAAGTGATTTTAATTTTGACATTTGAATTGAGTTTTGTATTTTGTATGTATTTTTCTGGTAGTACTAGAAGAAGCCTGTATAATAAAAGCTGCAGGGTGGACTGACACCTGTCTTGCCCTTGTTTTCCCATCAGGAGAAGAACAGAACAAAGAGGCGCTGCAAGATGTTGAGGATGAGGCCCAGTGAGACTATGCCACCACCAACTTGAGACCCTCCCTTCACACTCCTTTACCCTCTCTGCCTGCCCCCCCCTCCCCTCCCCCTCCACCTCCCAAGACTTATCATTGCGCTCATAGTGAGTGTAATTCCTGCCTTGCCTTGCTCTCCCTCCACTTTCCTCTTGAATTCTTGCTCCTTTCCCGAAGCTTCAAGACCCAACAGGGCCATGGAGATAATGGTGTTTATTTTTCTATTTACTTTGTTCTTCCTTTTTTAAAGCGGCCCTTAATTAATTTCAAGTATATACCACTTAATTGAGACAGAAAATACAATATTAGAAAGACAAAGATAGAGTCCCTCTTTTCTTTTTACCTTTCCTGGTACAAACGGTTAGAAAATGTTATCTTTGTTTTTAATTATTGTATTATTTTTTTTTGTGTTGCTTTTCCTCTATTTTTATCAGTTGCTGGATGTATTGAGAATTTTTCTTACTGTAATTACAGAAATTAACTTTTATTACTGATATTGTTGACTATTAGTTTTGGGAGCTGTTTTATCTGTTTTAGTGACAATGTCAGATGCAAATCATATTACCCTTTTTTTTTCTTTTTTTTTGGGGGGGGCAAATTTAAAGTGCCCTTTCTTGTTAACATAGTTTTTCAGAGGAAGACAGCAAAATTTGTGATATCCACGTGGGGCAAACGAGCTTAACTTTTACATCGTAGTGATTTTGTTACGTTTTCATAGTTGTCCCTGGACTGTTTTGTGCTGAAATACTGTAACTGTGTGCACATGCTGATTCTCTAAAGGTTGACTGATGGCTAGCTGGTGGTGGTTTTTAATAAATATATTGGGAGTACTGTCACTTGTGTAAAATACCAGTCTCAATTGGGTCCTAGTTCTTGACAAAGATCTAAATATAACATAGGCCTAGTTGTCAGTGTTTGCATGAGTTCACACATTTTCTCCTCTGCTGCTTTCCCCCTCCTTTTTACTAAAGCTCTACTTGTTTTTCCTTTTTGGGGGGCTGTTTCCTTTTTATTTTTTCTTCATTATGTGTAACTTGGAGCTGATTTGTACTACTGGATATCTGACTGGAGCCACAGACAGGGAATCGGTATTGTTCTTACTGAAACATAGCATGGAATTAACATTAAACAATCTAAATTAAACATTACCAACTGTGTTGTTGTTTATTTTATTTTTTTATTTTTTGCAAATGGCCCTGCTTTGAGAACAAAAATATTTGGTGCGTATTTTCTTGATTTCAGCATAATGTGAATTAATAAAATCCGTGGAACTGATTATGAATTTCTGTCCTGTTGAATTTGTTTATTTACTTCTGGAAGAATTATAATACCAAATGGATAAATATTGATATATTTAGCTTAATGTTTTACTTCCATTAGTGTTGTCATAGATGTAGCATATCTGGATGATGTCTTTATCATCTTGGAGCTCATTGGCTGTTTTCATGCCTGAAATGTTTTATGGCCTAAGAAACATGCACGTGCAGCCATACTGGCTATGAAATGAACAGAGAAATTGATTACAACACACAGGCAGAGTGATGTCATTCTTCACTAATGGCACACTATAGCTTTACATAAAAATAGTTATTTGTTTACATTCTAGTATATAGAATCTTCACACAAGTCAATCACCTCACAAAATGAGAATATAAGGCTTCTATGTATTGTGGAGTAGAGAGAACAGTTTTCCAAGACAAACATGGTTCCTCCTTACAGATAATGTTTTGCAATGACTACAGAACCTGCCCTCTTCAGTTTCAACTTGACACATACAAGGTGTATAATGAGAGTTCCCACATTAGTATACTGCATAGGTAGGCTACCATATTATTTTGCTATTAGTTGAACTTTAGAAGTGGATTAATTTTACACTATAACAATAGTGAAATTAGACCTATACCTATTTTTCCATTCTAAAAGAGCGTGCTTATATGCATCTTAAAACACAGTATCCCTGTTCACATCTATAGTAGCTCTTCCACAATGGTGCTTCAGAGTTATTAGCCATATTAGATAATACATATTTATAATACATATATCAAAGTAATTCAATGTTATGTCCTTTTGGCATCATGCAAACTAGAATGTAACCAATGCTGCCTGTTGAAAGAGAAGTCCTCAAGGTGGCGACATGTTCCATGTTTTATAACTAAACACCACCTCAGACCTAATAATCCACAATTTAAACAAGGGTGGCATTGACTGTGTGTGTGCGTGTGTGCTTGTGTGTATGTAGACAAGAAAATCCAGACTTTCTGTAAAGGAATACAGGAAGTAAGGGCTGTGAGGGAAGTATAAACTATCTGCCCGTCTTCTGTCTCTGAACAGGCAGATATAAGCTATACTCATAGGCAATACACTCCGATCAACACAATGGCATAATTTCCAGGTAGCTGCCTTAAAGTGCTGCAGTCTAATCGGCGTCTGTGTACTTCCAAGTTTTCCTGTGGAAACTGGAAACTGCTGTGGCGTCCAAGCCTGATTACGACTCCCAGAGAAGGACCTGCGGAAAGCAAACGCTGATAAAATATCATGAACTTCCTATTCTGCAGCAGGGACAGGGGTTATAAATAGGTAGCACTATTTTCAAGCAACACTTGTGTGAGACTTACTCAGCCTGGTCAATCAAGGATCTGGTTACAGTAGGTACACCAGCAATAAAAAGAGGATGATCACATCAATGGTAGCTCTGTCATACCCCAAACTGCTGCAGCCATCTAGAATACACAGTTATATTAAATAGACACATTTGTGTGTTTGTGTTTTTCCTATGTCCTTTTATGAATCTATTGACATTAGCTCTCTGGGTTTTTGTGGATTTAAACATGACTCTGTTGAAAAAAACAAAACAACAACAGCCGGGTAATACTTTGGGGGATACACACACACACACACACACACAGCCACACAAATGCACACACACACACACACACACACACACAGTAAACAGAAGACTGTTGCATGCTCTGAACATACAGTACTAGTACTGTGGGAAAACCATCCATCACTGTCACAGAACACCTTACATCTTTTGAAACTTTGTATTTAAAAACAGGAGTGAAAGACTGTCAGAGGAGAGAAAAGGACAATGTGTGTCTGGGAGGGGGGTTAGAAGATGTGTTGATCTGCACAGGAAAGAGGAAACCTGTTTTTCTTTAGTGGCGACTTTCTCTCTCTTAAGTCTGACTCATGGCAGCAGTATACCCAACAGACCAAATATTGAAGTACACCTACAGTATTCATAAATCTCTTCCAAAAGCCTAATTTTTTGGAACCTCTCATTTAATGTTTGTTTTATGTTATTTAAGGACATTACGTTTACATATCAATCCACTACAAACATATGTTCCCACCTTAAAATAGAAGTACAGATACATGGTTATCTGGTCCAAGGTCGTCCACTCCTTTTGTGTGCGTGATTAAGGACCCCAGGTTTCCTGTTGATGCCAGGCTGTCAGGAATGTCCAGCGCATGTCAGAGGTCAAAGGATGTGTGACATTGCTGCTTCCCCTCACACCAGTAGCCACTGTATAATAAGTTCCACAACAAAATGCATTCATTTAAGCCGACACACCTCAAAGGATTTTGCAGATCCTTCCTCAAGGGAGTAGTGGTCAGCATTTTCAGTATATTTACATTTATGTGCCTTAATATGCTTACATGTTGTCTTTCTTTGCTTTTACTGTATAGGGAACTAAATTTGTTGATTAGTTAACTAAGTGTAGCTAACGTTCTGGTCCTGAAATGCTGACGTAAAGCAAGCAGGAATGCAGGGAGGGGTCCACACTATGACTGCTTTGGGGTCAACTCAACAGTCAGGAAGGTCATCAGAGAGTCTGGATGTATTATTTGTTTGTGTTTATCTGTAGGGCTATAGGTATGTGTGCACACAAAGACAAAGATAAGGCAGTTGGCCAGCACGTCGGACCCCTTGCCCTTGCCTTCCACCATTCTGAGAGCACTAGATGTGCATGCCTGTCACTTGTACTGTATATCTAAGGGATGCACAGTGGGTTCATTAATATACACACAGTGCGCAGACACTTTAAGATGGGGTGTGTACTGTGAACATTCATGGCAGGATACAGGGTCCAGGAGGAAGTTGAATTCAGGACAGCCCTGCGTGTTTGTGTGTGTGTGTACAGTATGGGTGTGTGTGTGTGTGTGTGTGTGTGGGTGTGTATGTGTGTGTGTGTGTGTGTGTGTATGTGTGTGTGTGTGTGTGTTTTGAATGATAAACAGATCAATTAACCAATATGGGCCAATTTGGGGAACTGACACCGTCAATATCAGATAGATAAGAAGCCAGGATTTATATTCTTAACACAAATACATTTTGTCTGCCAATTGTGTTTTCATTTTAATCTACTGTATGTAGTGATGATGTCACTTCTTCCTTCGAGGCGCACACATACATTTATAGCTGTCACACACACACACACACACACACACACACACACACACGCCGTATACACTCTTCTGTGCAACACATCCATCTCACCCAAAGCTCCATATCCTCCTTGTGATCTCAGAGGCAACATCCTCTGTCTACAGCGAGGGGAAACTAGGCTCAGTCTGACGCTGTTCTGCACCAGGTAACTACTCACAGACCTCTGACACTATCTGGACAAACTGGCAAGTTAACACTGTCACTAAGAAAACAACTGTTCTGTTGTTGAATACGTGTCTGCTGTTGCTGCTGTCAGCAATGATGTATTTGGGATTTTCTAGTGTATAACAGCAGATATATTCTCTTTGTCCTAAAAGGAAACGGTAAATGTTTTCTGCATTGAACGTGGCAAGACACACTGGGATCAGAAGCAGAGACAAGAGAAAGTTAAGACAGGAGAAGAGACAACAAAGAGTGCGAGGGTTAAGGAGGAAGAAAGATGATGGAACTGAAGATTCAGTTGATCCCTACGGGGGAAATCATTATTTCTCCAGGGAAGAATGGAGAAAGCTACTGCCACACCTGCAAGGTCAGATTATGCACTCGACACAGTTTACCAATAAAGAGGACCCTATCTGTCACACTTGTGCACACACAAACATACCTCAAAACTGTGGATAGCATAAGGTCTTGGCCTGTGTCAATACACATATTCTAATTGGTTTTATGCAACTTATTTGGTCAAGAATGACACTGAGGTTAATGAGTTCATGCTGTATGTGAACAAAGTCTTGTTAGAATTAAACTTCCTACCCCATACATTGGATCAAAACATCAGTCAATTGGATGGCTGGGTCTGTCAGTATTATATGGCTGAGTAATGTCACAAGAAAACAACAGCTTTAATAGTATGGTTAAATTAGGCCAGTTAATGATAGGTGCTTGTCTCGTCGACTTGGTTTTTATCTCAAAGCTGAAAGCTCTATAGGTACTGGGTGATGTGACCTGTAATTGCAAGCCTGTTCATTGTGAACTGAGTTGAATAAAATAAAACTCTACTTGTAATTGATAGAATATTGACCCTGAGATTTGAAACAATGACATCATACATCCAGTGTATCAACATGGTATTTTTGTTATTATATTAGATTACAGGATTAACCTCTATTGTAACTGGAAGAGTACATAATTCTGAGACAACAAAATGCAGTTTAGAATCTAACCAGGTAGTGCAAATAGAAACGTGTAGAATTCAGTAGACATGTTAAAGTAGTACAGCAATTTTACATAAATAAAATAAAGTATTACTAGTTAGCTATTAGTAGAAAGTAAATAAGGTATATTAAAGGTATTCTAGGTAATTTAATGCATTTAAAATACATTTATTTTATTTAAATAATTATGATATTTAGCTGACCATTCAACAATTTTAATTTACTATAAGTTAGTAACAGTAATTAGTCATAGCTCAACTAAACGTTCCCTGAATATATTTGCATTGGAAGCTCTTCTTTTGTGTGCCCAAAGTTGGAATGCAGGTATCATGAAACAAATAATGGTACTGTGGTTGACAGTGAGATGACCACTGATGATTAGGGAGGTGTGGCGTGTACTGTAGCTGGCTTTAGTATCTTAGAATGGGAGGAGACCACAAGGACATTCCAGAACACAACTTTTATATTTCCCACATTCTGCCAAGGTCAACTCACCCTGATGAATATGTGTGATTAGTTGTGTGAATGTGTTAATGTGTATTTTGCAAGGTGTCTGAAAAACAGCAAATTGTTGTATGTGGAGTGGAGGAGGGAGGACTGTCAGCATCAAAGCCTCCCTTAAGTACAGTCAGTCTGTCCAACACTGCCATGTCAACAGGATATAACCTTTCCTCTCTGTTCTGTGGTACTGGTTGGGGATCGTTGGTGTTAAGCCATCTACTGATTTGTTGTTGTGTGTGTGTGTGTGTGTGTGTGTGTGTGTGTGTGTGTGTGTGTGTGTGTGTGTGTGTGTGAGTGTGTGTGTGTCAGCGCGAGAAA
>JAODUG010000005.1:2480039-2501106 GCA_027564795.1 Aphredoderus sayanus | reverse complement strand
GGGCGACTGAAAGACTGACGTGCGTTGGTCATACACTGATGAGCCAAAAAAGTATGTACACTTACAGATTAAGCAAATGCAACAAATCAAACCAGAGATAGGGTGTTAGGGGACCCCAGGGATCCTCAAAATAAAAATGGTCATGATATGGTAGAAACATATCACAACACACAGCATTGAATACTGCTATACACACACACACACACACACACACACACTCACACTCACACTCTGTTGCCTGAGTCTGAATAGCCACAGACCAGAGCAGAGTGTATTGTACTATATCAGGTACAATAATGCCATTAACTGATTAACTGGGTTTTCAGTTTAAATTACGAAACTTCAGATCAGTGTATAATGTCCAATTTATATAACATACTTAGTTTCCTGCAGTTTGCTTAGCATAAGTGTAGTCATTATTGTAGGCTTAGAAGAACCAGCTCAAATTTAGATACAATTGTAAATTCAGCCTGATGGCATAATACTGTGTAAACAATAACATGTTTCCTTAGAACTCTAGAAAAAAAACTAGAAACTAAGTAAACTAGAAAAAATAATTATTTGAATTTATAAATCAGCATTTGCGATTCATAAAATAGATAAATCTGGTAAATGAATGGCAGTGTTAAATGCAAAACAAATGAAGACTAGTAAACAAAATGACAAATATAGAAAAAAGCCTTTGATTTGCAGTGGGGTCCCCTAGTCATTTACGTGTTAATGATGTCTCGGTCTGCAGGAAGAGGGCGCTGGTGGCCATTGGAACCCATGACCTGGACACCATCAGTGGACCTTTTACATACACGGCCAAGCCTCCTGGAGACATCCGCTTCAAGCCTCTCAACCAGACCAAAGAATACACAGCCACCGAACTCATGAGCCTGTACAAGGTCAGCAGCTGGTGGCCACTTGGTGTATTTGATAATAACAGCTTGTCTTTATGTGTGGCGCTAAACCGAGGTTGTGGTTCTGTGTCATATAGACAGACAGCCACTTAAAGCACTACCTTCACATCATTGAAGACAAGCCAGTATACCCCATCATCTATGACAGCAACGGAATTGTACTGTCCATGCCTCCCATTATCAACGGTAAGTGTTTCCTTGTGTTCATCTCTGCATTCAACTCTGTGCTGACCTCTTCAATAATCTGTTACTCACTCATGCAGTCATAAACAAACTATAGCTTTAATCATTTCTCACTTATTTCCTTATTCCAGGGGACCATTCAAAAATTTCTCTGAAGACAACAAATGTCTTTATTGAGTGCACAGCCACAGATCTAACCAAGGTAAGGACTATAGTATGAAATCACTGTTTCCGGGAAAAGATATATAAATGGCCAGTAACCATGTTCTTTCCAGGCCAAGATCGTGCTGGACATGATGGTCACCATGTTCAGCGAGTACTGTTCACAACCGTTCACGTGAGTTCTCTGTAATGCTGTGTCTAATTATATGGTCAAATTCATGTTTCTTTCATTCATGTGTCTTTTTTCCCATATTTCAGGGTAGAGGAAGCAGAAGTTGTACAGCCAGATGGAAGGACCTGCACGTACCCGGTATTGTGCATAGTTTTACTATAATCTGATGGAAATGTGAAGTCCACTTTAAATGTAAAGACAACTTTTCAAAGCTTTTTTGCCCATTGGATTGAATTGCGTTCCTCTTCTAAATGTACTGTGAGAACAGTCCTTCATTTCTTTACGTACTGACGGGAAACCCTCCTAACAGTGGCTTCTTCCCTGTAGGAACTGCTTTATAGGAAAGAGAAACTGTCCAGTGAATTCATCAACCGCAAAGTTGGCATCAGGTGAGAGTGACAGTGCTTTTTAAAATACAAAATGCTAATGGGGGGAACAGTTTTAAAAAGTATATATTAATATACCTACTGTAAGTCCCCACTAACTGCACTGTGTGAGTTTAGCCCTCCTGCTGTGCTTGTGTTTTACAAACGCACTACCAGTAGAGGGCGCCAACCACTTCACGTCATGTCCGTGTTGTGGTTGGCTCTGCTGGCATAAAAAGTTAGTGCACTGGGTCATTCTGACCCATAGGACAGCGGGAGGGTTATTTGGCACCAGTCGTAATAGAACTACAAAGTGAAGCGCGCTGACTCGTGCTAGTCACTGTCCTTCCACAGTGAGTCCACGGAGCGCATCGCCCAGCTGCTGACCAGGATGTGCCTGCGCTCCCAGGCCACAGGTGTGGGTGACGAGATCGAGGTGGAGATCCCGCCCACGCGCTCGGACGTTCTCCACGCCTGTGACGTCATGGAGGACGCCGCCATGGCGTACGGCTTCAACAACATCCCCCGGACCACGCCTCGTACATACACTGTGGCCAGTCAGGTATGCGGCGGTGCAAGCCTCCGTGTGTGTGTGTGTGTGTGTGTGTGTGTGTGTGTGTGTGTGCGTGCACCTCCCTTGCCTTGATAGAACTCCACATTGTACTTCTCCTGTACACGTAGTTCCCACTGAATAAGCTGACTGAGCTGTTGAGGCAAGATCTGTCGGCAGCAGGATTTACAGAAGCCCTAACCTTTGCCCTGGTAAAGACACACTCACACACTTTCACTGCACTGTTTCTCTTTCAAAAGCACACAGAGTAATGTATCCCTCCTCATTTTGCTGTAGTGTTCCCAGGAGGATATAGCAGACAAGCTGGGGAAGAATATCTCTGAGACTAAGGCCATTCATATCTCCAACCCCAAGACCGCTGAATTCCAGGTACAGCAGCTGTAAAATATGTAGCGTGTGTATTGCATTAAATATCAGCAGCAACATTTAAATGTGTAACATCTCCAACCATCACCCATTATCATGCAGAAGTTAAACCACAGCAAAGATTTCAGCGTGACAATTCGAGAGAATAGGATGTCTGTCATATATTTGTCTCCGCAAGAGGGCACTGTGCCTCTGACTGTCTGAGTCGGTGTGGGATCATGCTTCCACCACCAGGTGGCGCGTACCACTCTGCTGCCAGGCCTGCTGAAAACTGTAGCAGCCAACAGGAAGATGCCCCTGCCCCTCAAGCTGTTTGAGATCTCTGACGTGGTACTGAAGGATCCAGCCAAAGGTGGGTGGGGTGGGTGTGTGTGTGTGTGTGAAGACTTGCATCTCAGAGACCCTCTTACTTTCTGATATACTTGTATAACACTTGAGTTGCTTGTTCATTGGTTCCCAAATACTCTATTGATAATTAACATAATATTAAAAGCTGATCTTGCGTTTGCTCTGACCTGTATACCTATTTAATTCCGTCTTCACATTGCTAGTCCACTGTGTAATGCTGTAACACATTTAACGTCTCATCTCCCATGTCCGTCCAGACGTAGGGGCCAGGAACAGCCGGCATCTGTGTGCCATGTATTACAACAAGAGCCCGGGCTTCGAGGTCATCCACGGCCTGCTGGACCGCACCATGCAGCTGCTGGAGGTGACGCCGGCCCGGGGAGAGGGCTACCACATCCAGGCTGCAGACGGTGAGGCGCGCGGGTGGAGCCGGGGATGGAACAGAGGCCTCATAGTTCTCTGTGTGTGTGTGTGTGTACACGTGTTGACATGGACGAAGGGAGTGCTTAGTCAGATGTATTGCTCTGTGTCTCAGACCATCTCTTGATGGTCAAGTGACGCTATCGCTAGAAGAGGCCAGCAGTGTGTGAGCATCTGTTCATACAGTATGTGAGCTCTGGGGAAACCTGCACCTTATATATTACATATAATTACCATTTTATAAATGGTTACACTACAGGAACTGATGCAGTGTTTTCAGGCATTTCTGATAAATCAAATTATTTGGTACATTTGAAATCTGTAATTTTGCCATCTAAAAAAAAAAAAATAATGCAAACCTCTCCTCCCACGCTTAGTCAGATAGCCAAATTAACTTATGTTTCATAAAACAAACCAGTGCAGCACCAACTGACGTGCTTGTAGGGAGAAGTGTGCGAAATAACAGTTGTAAAAAGGATGGATTATTCGTCATGTGTGTTCCACTATCGGGCTTCCTTACACAAGCCTTTCTCTGTCCACACTGTTGTCCTCTCCTCTGCACTGTGCCTCCCTTCATTCCTCTATTCTTGGCTCTCCCCAAGGTCAGCCAGAGAGACATGATCTGTGTGGCTGCACTGGCCCAGTCTGACAGCAGGCGAATCAATGGGCTCAGGTATCTGAGAAAGGCGGGGCTAAGCGAGGCGATGAGAGACGCGCCGATAAGGGGCTCGGGGAAGAAAGGAACAGAAGTGAGAGCGAGATAGTCTGCGGCTGGGGGGGGGGGGGCTGTTTGCTTGCACGTGAGCCACGTCTCCCACTGTAGTGCCGCCTGGCTGCACAGAGAGACAGGTGGGCACATTGGACAAACACCCGTCAGACTGCCGACCCACACACACGCTAACAACATCCAGCCGTAACCCTCACACTAATGCACGGCTGTGCTAGACCGGTGCAGACGCTGTGTTTTCCATGCACCATTAGTCTTATCTCCACCCCCACGCATCAGCGTTTCCTTAACCCCATTACAAGGTCATGACGCCAGCCTGGGAGCTCACCTGACACACACACACACACACACTGGATGTCCATCTGTGGGATGGACACACGCTTACCTTCAACCACTACCGTGTTCACTCCAGGGCAGCTAGACAACCAGAGAGAGAGAGCACCAGGGCGTCAAGGGATTAGTAGTGGAAGAAGAAACCACTTAGAAGCAGATGCCTGTGATTTACTTAATGAGCGTGTCCAAAGCAGGGACCTGGCCCATACACACGAAGTTGATAATCTCCCCAGTCGTCTTGACCCTGTGTGTGTGCCACACGTGACCTTGGATGTGCTGAAAGAGCTTCAGGGCAGAATGAGCGGACATTTGTTATACATCTACATCTTACAAAAGATGTGGCAGGGCTATTTATATGGTTTCCATGGTACCAAGCTCGGGGTGCAAGTAGATGATGTATGAGAGCATGTGAATATACATGCACAGCACAAACCAATCTAAAAATAAAAGAAACTCCTATACACATGGATGTATTTTGCAAACCTTCATTTATAGTGATTTAAAGAGCACGGAAGCTTCTGGAACCCATTTGTAAGGCAGCGTGGGAAGGACACAGCCCTCCATGACAGACTGCCATGTCTGTGTCGTTGTTTGTAGTCATAGCAACCATGTATCTACAGTAGTTAAATATTACCAGTCTCTTTTTGTCTAAGGGCTTTAGAGTAAAGTTGTCTTTCCTTTGATGTCCAGTTGCACAAACTGGATGTTTGCTTACAATTGCTGGTGTATGACCTGTTCATCTATGACAAATGTACAAACTGAAAGTCACTTTGGATAACAGAGGACTTAAAATGCTGTAAATGTAATGGTCCTGCATCAACCTTTCTCCCCATTCTTCTGACCAGATTCCACCTTTTTCCCTGGTCGCTGTGCGGAGATCTTCGTGCGCGGGAAGAGCGTTGGTCGCTTGGGGGTCCTCCACCCAGATGTCATCAACCGCTTCGAGCTGACCATGCCCTGCTCTGCCCTGGAGATTGACATTGAACCCTTCCTGTGATGTCAACTTCTTAAACTTTGCTAGTAAAACACAGCAAATACTCTCAGCCCAGAACAGGAGGATTGGGTTACAAGCTAGATCATTCCTGGCTAAGAATAGAAGATTGGTTTGGTGCATGGAAGTCTCATCGAAGACACTCATTAATTAATAAAGGATATTCAACCTACGTGATTGAATTTGACTGTCTTACCGCTTTAGCTAGTGTAGGGGAAAGTATGTCACTTGTCGCATTCATGGGCTGCCAGTATTTTACATAACAGTAGTGTGCCTGTTTTTATTAACAAAGAAATAAAAATGAACACTGCCTTTATTGTGGTTTTGTTTTTGTGAATTTGTGTGTGCATGCATGCATGCATGCCTTTGTTTGAAGATGGTTGTGCCTGGGTTGTCGCATATAAAAAAAAAAAAGGTAACTCAACCTGGTGACTCATTCCATGTTACTTTGCCTTGGTTCTTCCAGTGGCCACACTGCTGAAACCCTCCTGACACATGACGTTCCCATGCAGGAGGCCCTCAAGCACAAGCTCCCTGCTACAGCCCTGGCCCCAGCCTCCCCCAGCACCACACCAACGGTGTTTGGCGACATGAGCTCACCAGCTGGCCTTGCAGCCCTCAATGACTTCCTGGCTGACAAAAGCTACATAGAGGGCTTCGCGGCCTCCCAGGCTGACGTGGTGGTGTTCGACACCATCCCCTCCACCCCCCCGCCAGCCCTCTGCCACGCCCTGCGCTGGTACAACCACATCAGGTCCTTCCAGGGGGAAAGAGCAGGTCTCCCCGTAGCCAACAGTCAGTATCTGCTGGCTGTGGCGACGCCTCAGCCTCCATCAGCCTGCCCCGACGACGACGACCTTGACCTGTTTGGCTCAGATGACGAGGAGTGCGTTGAGGCCGCCAGGCTCAAGGAACAGCGACTGGCAGACTACGCCGCCAGGAAGTCCACGAAGCCCGCGCTCGTCGCCAAATCCTCAATCCTGCTAGACGTGAAGCCGTGGGATGACGAGACCAATATGGCCGCGCTGGAAGAGTGCGTCCGCAGCGTTGCTATGGAGGGCCTGCTGTGGGGGCAGTCCAAGCTGGTGCCAGTGGGCTACGGCATCCGGAAGCTTCAGATAGGGTGCGTGGTGGAGGATGACAAAGTTGGCACGGATCAGCTGGAGGAAGCCATCACCGCCTTCCAAGAACATGTTCAGTCTGTGGATGTGGCTGCATTTAACAAGATCTAAGCTGACACATGCTGCAGTAAAGGCCTAAAAACTAGATCCGTTTTCAGTTGCTGTTTTGTTTCCCCCAGTCAGGCCATTAAGTAAATATTACTTAGTTTTTCTGATGTACAAGGCTATTGTTCTTGCTAAACAGTCAACCAATCTCAGGTCAGTGAATTTGAAACCCTCTTTTGAAGCCTTTTACCCTTTTTGAAATATGATTTTGTCTATTCAAGGCTTTTATATGGCTCTTCGTCAAATAAAAGCATAACTTGTAATACAGGATCTTGCATATTTTCTTCATTGTTTCATAACAAATTACAGGATATTGTCTTTGTCAAATACAATTTATTCCACAAATCACCCACAGCGACTGTATATACACAACAATCTATGTTGTCTGTTAAAACAGCATTTGTTGCTTCCAGCACCCCTGGTTGTGAAAGTGTGCCATGGAATTAACATTTTACAAGGAAGTTTAACAGGTTCCGTCACTTCAAATCTAGTTGAACAAGATCAAGTTAAACATACATTAATCGGATCAGGAGGCTGTAGCCTCATGATTTCCAATGAATGAATACACAAATATGCATGAATATATGAAATAGAATTGAAGTGTTTTGGTTAAACTGGTCTTATTCTATATATTCTTGACTGGTTTGGCTTGTCTGGTTCTAGGTGTGGCTCCAATGGAGGATGGACATTATGAATGTATGCATGCTACAGTGAGGTAACTGAGTTAAATAAAATGCTTGGCTTGATGCAAAAGCTCAGGCCAGGCAATTGTAAATCCACTTTGTACTATAATTTAAAGAACCAATGAAATCCTACTGGGTCATAGCCCCAGAAAAATGAAAACTCTACTAACCAAAATAGAATTGACCAGGCCAACACATGTATACGTAATATACTTATATGGCACTTCGATTTCTTTTCTTCTCCTTGCATTTATGTCAAATGGTGGCACATTATACCAGGAATACAATGCCCCTAGGCTTATCTTTCGCACTACCTGTCGAGTTGTAACCAATGCCATGATGCCCACTGCGACCCGAGCAATGCCTACTAGCACAACATCTGCTGTCAGTGATGGTAGGGGCACGGGCAGACCCCCCTGTGGCTCAAAAGTCTGCCCAAGCTGCTGGTTCACCCAGTAACCCACAGAGGACCCTGCTCCTGCTCCGAGAATAGTGGTAGTATCCCCCCTTGTGGTGCTGTAATGGTCCAGCTCGGGATATGTGTAGCAGAGAAGAAAGGGAAGTACCAATGACACAAAGGGGGAGATGGGGCTGGTGAGCTGGAATTGGTCAATGGTGTCCCAATACGGGTAGGTGAATAACAGCAGGGCCATGGAGATCAGAGCACCACAGAGCACATCCTAGAAATACACATAGAAGTATACAAACGTTAATGTCTGAATGCCCTTAAAGGTAATATCTGTCATTTTAAACTCAAGAATTCCAGCATGCACAATAACCTCAGCATTTAGATCTACTCATTCTAAAGCTGTGCAGTGGGCATACATATTTAGGTTGCCATTTGATAAATGTACTGTATACATTTGAATTAGCAGGTCTATAATCACTAATCAGTGTTCTTATATGACTAGAAGCCTTGTGTAATGCATGAGAGTTTTGGTTTTAAGCCTCAGGCGCACTAACCAGACACAAAAATTAATAATGTATAGTGTGTTGGACCTGAAAGCTTTTTACAGTTTGTGTGTGTGTGGGTGCGTGTGTGTGTAAAAAGCTACAGCTTACCAACACTGAGTGCATGCCAGTGTAAAGGCGGCTCAGACACACCATAGCAGAAATCACCACAGCAATCATCAGGCCCACCTCAAACTGGAACTGAGATGCACACACAGACATGCACTACATTAGTACATGCTAACAATATGCTAATTACCTCATGAGCAACACTTCCATTCAGCAACAACACAATAGCAAACCAATAGCATTCCTTGAGAAATGTTTGAATGTGGGACAGTAGGCTGTCACAAGACGCCTCACCATCCAAACATTGCTCACATTCCTCTGTAGTCCGTACAGAAAGAGCAGTTTTCACTCCTGGCTTATATTATGTTATGCTTTTTGTTGGTTTTAGACATAATCGCCCACACATCAATCCTCTGAACAGAGATTTATCTCTTCCCTGCGCCAGCTGCCCATTCTGCCAGGTTGACGTATGGCCCGCAGTCAAGCCATAGCTCCTTTATTCCTCCGCTGTCTCTTCTCCTCCCTGCCCTCTCAGTCTCCTCCCTCCCTTTACCTTCGGCGACCAGTTTTGTTTCCACACAATTTCAATAACAGTGTGAAGAGAGGCCTTGTGTATTCATTCACCACCTACAACCCCCCCTATCTTTTCCTTGAGTCTTTTCCTGTCTTTTTGCAGCTGGAAGCCTATTCACTGGCAGTTCATGAAGAAGGGATACTTGAATGGACACAAAGGATGCCAGGGACAGGAGGGGGTCACTCTTTGATTGACTGTCGTGACCTCCGACCTGCTCCAAGAACCTAGCAAAGTCGCCCCAGGGTCTGGGGGCCATTCACGACCTCAGCCTACAGGCTATATAGCCTAGTCATCTATAGCCATGCATGGTCTTTCAGGGTGAAACCCATTGAGGAATTTAATACTACAGTTTAGAGCGCTACTGTAGAAACTGCTACTGTATAAAGTGTGCACCCTGGGAAAATGCAAAACAACCAGTTTGCAGTCTGTAGAATGTAGACTACAAACTGAGGGGAGGATTCAGCTTTTCGTATATTCCTACAAGTTAATCTATAGATTGATCCAGTTAGACAATCATGTTAAAGGATTGAGGAAAAGGCTTCAAATTCAGGTAAGAGCAAGATAAAACGTGATAATTGCAGACATCAGTCAGCCAGGGAAGATAAGAGGTGGAGATGTAGATTGACAGTCATTGAGTCTATCAGGAGTCCATCAGGAGACCAAACAGCAGCTGGGTGGGTGTGTCTGATGGTGACTGATGTGACTGCTGACTCCGCCCCTCCACATCCATTGTCCAGTCAGTCAGTCAGTTCTCCTATAATGGACAGGAAGGCCACACCCCTCCTCTATATGAGCTAAATGCTCACAACAGCCTAGACTTTGGATGTCTATACTCATTGGAAGTCTCTTTGCTTCCAATAGCATTTCTTCATAGGGAATTATTAGTTAATTAATTTACAAATTAATATTAAGTTTAATGTTAAAAGGTACACTCCTCAATCATGTTATAGCACGCCAAGAATCCACAATGGCTGCACCCAGCTCAGTGTTAAAAGAAAGCTTTTTAAACACGGTGTGCACGGCTGCAGACTGTTCATAGGCTCGTTGTAAGAGTAGTATGACCATTATCCACTCTGTATTCACTGTATGTGTAGAGGGACATCCACTCTGAGTTTCAAACTAAAACAACATTTTCACCAGTAAACAAAAAGCTTGGACTTTACACTTTCTGTCTTTCTAAGGCATGGATAGCGGACACAGACATTAATGTAGTATATCATAATATTCTAATAATTTGTTTAATCCAACAGCAAGATGATGTGTGATGCTAACCTGAACCCTGGAGGGGGCGCTGAGCAGTATCGTGAAGGAGATAGCAGTGGCGGCCATGGCATGGGTGGAGGGCAGGCCATATTCAGCGTTGATGCGTGGCTCCAGCTTGACCACCGGGGGTGACAGAGGACGAGGCAACTTTAGAAGGTCCTTCATCACCTGGCCCACATACATCACTAACTGAGGTGAGAAGAAGACGAGAAAATAATGTCTCAGTAGCACCATCATAGAGGTCTAACCAAGGTCTACAGTAAAATATTCCATTGACATGCCTAACCAAATGTCACCATATAGTTATAGTGCAAAACTAATAAAAAGGGAACACTAGACCACCAAATTCATAATTGTCACAGGTCTGTAGTCTCACAATCAACAAGCAAAAATGTCACATGCAAATGACACTTATCGCATTGAACTTTTAAAAAAAAAATCTTAAAGAGCATTGCTAATATGCAATCTTCTTTCATCTGCCTCCTCAGAGGAAGATAATGTTAGTATTATTAATGGAGGAAGATTTCTGATTAGCCTGGATTCTCGTATGGATTGCAACGCACTGTTTCATGAATAAGTTATTATCCTTGCCACAAAAAACTAAGAGTAAAGACTCACTTCAGTTAAAAACTGCAGATACTGCATCATATAGTAACAGAATCTGTTGTAGGAAACCAGAGACCGAATACCGCTCAATTTGCTTACACGGCGTCTTAGGCTGGTGCCGAGACAGAGGGCTTACACTCGACACAATGACACACTCAGCACAAGGTGTGTGTGTGTGCGTGTGTGTGTGTGAGCGCAGGTGCAGGACTGTGTGGCCTGCCAAATGTGCTGCCTTTTTGTGACGTCCCTGGTGGCGCACACAGGACCGGCTTGCTCCAGCTAGCGGTTTATTTAAGGATCGGCCTTGTATATTTAATGAATGGCTGTCTTATGGAGGAGTGCCGAGGGAGAGCAGAGAGGAGGAGATAGGGCATAATATGGGTGTTTAACAGGCAGTGAGAAGACAGAGGTGGCTATTACCGTCTCCACTAAGTAGTCGGAAAAACCATGTATACTGTAACCACGGCAAACAACAGATCCACGTAGTATATGTGAAGGAGGTTTTTTTTGCAACCTAAACATGTATAGATGGAGAGGGCGAGTTAGCAGGCAGTGAGGAAGGAAGGAGTGAAACCGTCCTGTCAGTGCTACTGTAATACTTCTCACAGTTTCCCTATCTTCTCTATACTACGCTGATCATTTGTGACCAAACCGTATTCAGACAGTATTGAGGTATGGCTGTCTTTCTATTATAATGGAAACCCTCTAACTTCCTAAGACATTATGTAGCCACTGTAACTGCAAAAGAGACAGTACACTAACAAGAACTGTAATGGACACCACAGTTCACCACTGTGCAAATAAGGTACAGTACTGGTTATAACTGCTTGGAATACACCTATTATGTTCCTTATTCCACTATTTGCATATAACACATGCACACACATTCAATGTATACTGTAATTCACACAAGCAGATGATGCAACACTGAAAACAAGAATCACATGTCCTGTTCAACACTACACCGCTGCACTGTATGTTTGCCTAATAAAAAACACCCCACCCTACAAGCTCTGCTACCAACTCCCAATGCTCACAGTAAAGCTGTCATGCCCATCTCTAAGTGATGTCTTTGTGTGGGTCACATCAAAGATATGACCCAGGCGGGTCACAGTAGGAGTTAAACATAGGTCAGGACACACACACACACACACACACACACACACATACACACACTTTCTTGTAAATCACTGCAATGATCAGACCCAGAATAGCTTTGGACTTTGATCTGTCAACATGAGGTTGTGTCCGTGTGTGTATATGTGTGTGTGTGTGTGTGTGTGTGTGTGTGAGTGTGTGTGTGCCATGCTGGGAAAAGGGGTATCCGCAGGCTACCGTTTTGACATACAGAATTCTTTTGTTGGTAATGTATGACTCAGTTTTAGTCTGTTGTTCATGTTTTCATACTGCATAACACAGATGCACATTGCACCTCCTATGGTCAAATATCTCAAGAACTCTAAAGACTACGGAAGGCATAATGGCACCGCATAATGGCACCTGCCTAGCATTTGCTACAAATAAGCCATCAATGCCTGCTAGATGCGATTATGTTGACAGGTTAAAAGTATGCAGTCAGAGCTTCAATATTCCTTCTACATGGTTTTTAATTTTAGTGATATGTTATTACATTCATAGACAGCTCTAATAGGAGTTCTTAAATCATGTGAAGTTGCATTTTATAGTGTGTGCAGAGTACTTCTAAGCATGTTTTGATAGACAAAAGTATAATGAACACTGTACATTAATGAACTATATTTTCCCAAATGGTACCACTGCTGTAAGAACAATAACTAAATGTAAAGATTTAAACTAAATGTATTGTCAGGGGGATAATGTGTGGCTTGACTTGATAGCATTCGACAGTGCCTGATTCACACAGCATGAGCCCCAGTAATGCATGTCATTTGTGACCATATGTTCAGTGTTTTCTCAACACACTGGACTGGCTAGGAGGACCCTTGAAGATAACAGCAGTGGAGGACACGCGTGTGTGTATGCACAGCCTCAGATCTGTTAGTTTTTTTTGTACATGCATGTGCCTGGCCTGACAACCCATGTGTGACGCTCAGTGTGACTACTGGCTTTGACTGTTGCGTTTCCGTTTGTGCGTTTATCTGTGAACCGTATTACTTTGTCACAACGGGGTGGGGGTCAGGCCATAAGATTCACCCTGAGGGTTGTGTGGCAAATGGTCGGCCTAGAAGACAGAGAGCTATGACAAATGAGGCCAATAAACTTCAGAGGGTAGAGAACAGAGAGGATTACTGCTAATGTCTAACCAGTGGGAGGGAGTTAAGCGTTAGGCGGCATGTTAAGGTTTGCGACAGTCGGTTTTTTACAAGTCTATACAAGATTGTGCATGCGAGGCTGTATGTCCCCGTGTCTGCAAGTACGCATGCCCGTGTGAGCCCTTGAAAGGCCCACATTCCCAAGTGTCTGGCACAGCCTAGGAGAATGTCCTCTCCTCCTATAGGGTGGGTTGGAGGGGGGCTCCAAAGAAAGAGGGTTCAGACACAGGGCACCCAGTATGCACTCAGAGCGAGGATACAAAGGGCACACAAACATGCTGCCCATCAAAACTGACCGAGAAGCACCGTGTCAAATCTCCAGGACGGTATGTGTCATTGTGCTCAAGGCGTACAATAGACTGAAGTCTATGACAAGCATGTCTATGGAGTCTGTTTCAATTGAGGGACATGTGTCCCAGTGATGGCCCTGTGCACTGTTTGGACCCCAGTCAGCATGGCCCTGGTGTCGCCAGGCCTGGGGGATATGGACATATCACATGGTGGTGTCAGACAGGTCACATGGGAGGGTGGCGGGTGAAGGGAGGTTAAAAGGTGAACTTGGGGTGAGGGAAATTAGAGAGTGAGAGTGTGGGCACACAGAGGTGGACAAAGCAGCTAAAAGGCCACTCATGGCACACTATGACCTACGGTATCGTTAAAAGGTGAAGTCAAGTATGCTGGAGAAAGAGTCCAAACTCAAACACCTCTCCCTTCTGTGCCATATGGGTGCTCACTCGGGGGGGGGGACAAGGCTTCCCAAGATAGTGTGGGAGTGAATTATGTGGTGCAGTCTGCACCACACTGTGTTCCCGTTTACAGAGCTTGGCCTGTGAAGAAACACCATGTTTTTCAGAATGGACAGCTAGCAGACCGTTGAGGATGCATTTTTTGCATGTGACAAAAAGTGCATTGCTGACTCCACCATACGCCCCCATTCACAATATAAAGTAATTATGCGCCAACATTTAAATCACCGGCAGCTTCCTTTCGAATTATTCGTGTGCTATAGCCTCACATGACATTTCATGCAAAGTGTCAGTAAAGCCATGGTCCCGCACACTAAAATATTCCACCTTCATTTGAATACTGTTGATATGTAAAGTATACAGTGTGCTAGCTGTCCCATCGCTTGACCTACACTCCACATGTTGACAAGGCGTCTGCAGAGGAAGGGGTCCAGGTTCCAGTGGATGCAGGGCAGACAGGTGATGTAGAAGACTTCATGTCCCAGACCTGCTGACAACAGGAACAGGAAGTAGAGTGGCCAGTTCCTCACCTCATACTGAGGCCTGCTGGGGTCCTGTGTCGAGACAACAGTGCACTAAAACATGGGTTTTGGATCAGGTGCATATTTATGACTACCTTTCATTTCATACTACAGCTAATTTGATATGTGCATTCCAAACATCAAACTAAGATTAAGGGACGTCATATTGCAACAAAGAGAATACATTGTAAAAAAGAGTTTATGTATTAGTTTCCTGGTGCCCAAGTATGGTGTTCAGTATATATTACCTGTTGAGAAGGGTTATTGCATAGACGACCATTTTATCCTATGCAGCATAAGAGCACTTACAGTACTGGCTATTTTTAAGCATATCTCAAGCCTTTAATGATTATGCCAACTGTGCTAGCAATACAGATCTTAGCAAACACAATGTATTGCATAAAGGAGATTCACAAGGTGTATGTAAATATACAAAACAAGTTGCAATCCTTCGGATAATCTCGAGAAAAACAAACCAGCTAGACAAACAAGAATTGCCGGTCAGATTTAGCTGTTTTTCACTTAAAAAAAAAACTTTGCTATGACTTACTACCCGTCCATTTTCCTTGAATTTAGAATTCGAATTGTTGCTGTTGTGGTGGTGGTGACATCTTTCCTTCAACTTTTCAGTTGATTTCTCCACATGGGACAACTCAATCGAAGAGCGCAAATGTTCTTCACCTTGACGCGCAGTCTCGGGAAGATAGAGTCCACATAATCTCTGAAACCGGGCCACGAGCTCCGAATTGTGGAGGTAGGCCAAGAGCTCTAACATGTCACAACCAATAAGTGAAGCAATACCTTGTAGAGACTTGAATTTAAGCGACCGAAAAGACCTGAGAGAACTGCACAGGTGCGCCTGGAAAGGTGTGTAAAGGGCGGGGTTAGAGGTAAAACAGGATTCTTTCGATTCATAGATATCGAAGTGAGGAAGACGTTTCACTATAACCACTGTTCAAATGCAAATGTGTAGGCCTAGCAATGTTGCAAATGCAGTGTAAGAACATTAAAATTAACATTAACATTTCATTTTGTTGAATGACATTTGATGACATTGAACAAGTTAATTCTTTATTTTTAAATAGCTAGAAAATATATTTTTTTTGTAATAAAACATGATGAGTCTCACCATGGTTCAGTACTTTTATTTAGTTTACAGGTCAAAAAACACACTACTCTTTAATCAGTGCATGTTACCCTGCTGCCGTGACAGAAACCGACATTTAGCAATAACAATCACATTACAATGTAAAATTAACGGCTAATAAACCATAACTGACACTTGTGAGCGTTTGGTTGTGAGCATTTGGTTGTGAGCGTTTGAGTGCAGATGATATACGGTATTTGATTATTCTGACTGATTATTCTGCTGAATGCGGAGAGTTTTAGACGTGGGCGTTTGCTTTTCTGTATGAGGTCCCATCTCGGTAGGATTGAAAATAACATGCGCTCTCAAAATAGAGTGATTAACAAGACAGGCGAACTACGTCCGTGAACTGAGAGCGACCGATTGCAGCCTCTCTGTCTGCCTCTCTTTGTGATATGTGCACAGTAGCTCGCTGTCTGAGCCCTCGCGTTGGATTCACCACCATTACATCATCGATTCCCACGAACACGGATCGAGAAATGAGAGATTTCTCATATTTAAAAAAAATCTGGTGGTGGTGTAGCCTACATTTAATCTGAGAAGAAAGCGTTTTACATTAGGGACGTAATGGGGATACTTTAAACTCGTCGATAATGTCCACAGCCTATTCATCCGAAGGGTGATGGCGTTTCCATGAGCGGGGAGAGGGGGAGAGGAGAGACGTGCACCGTCATCAGCATCTGTACGGCAGCTCCCTTTTGTGTTTACCAGAGAATGTGAATGGCGAAAGATGACATGGCAGAGGTAGATTTGGCATCAAACGGAGCGGAACCCCCTGGCGAGGCGGCTTCAGCGTTTCCCTACGAGGAGTACGAATGCAAAATCTGCTACAATTATTTTGACCTTGACCGCCGCGCGCCCAAGATTTTGGAATGCTTGCACACGTTTTGCGAGGAGTGCCTGAACACGCTTCATCTCCGCGAGGAGCGTCCATGGCGAGTCAGCTGCCCAGTATGTCGCCACAGGACGCCAGTGCCGGACTACCGCATACAAAACCTGCCCAATAATACGAAGGTGACGGAGGATTTTCCGCTCTACATCGACTCGGACCCCCTGCCTCAGGACGCGTTGCCGCTGTACCCTCCCCCGCTCCACCCGGCTCTGATCGCCCTCCGAAGGGAGGAGGCTTCGGGGGCGTCCAATACAAACCAGGCAACCCCCTCCACCACTGTATCCACGGCCACCACTCTCTCCCAAGACTCGGTGCGCTACGACAGCTGTCAAAGCTGTAAAAGAGTGGCGCTGACTACTGGCTGCGTGTGCGTTATTTTCTCGTTTCTTTCCATGCTGGTGTTGCTTTTCATGGGCCTGATCTTCGTGCACAGTCACAGTAGCCCTCCCTCGCCCGCGGGACCGATTTGCCTTTCCGTAGCCAGCATCCTAGCCATGTTTTCTGTGGTCGTCACATGGCTGATTTGCTGGCTCAAATACAGACCCGACCACGAGACAGGCCGCTCATCCGCCACCAATAACACCCGGAGAAACGCTTGATTATGCTTATTACGAAGGATACTGTTGTGGATGTGTGATTATGTACATACCACTGGATACTGATAGTTCAATCCCCTTTACTTTTTCAAGCAAAATATTGCCCAAATGGCCTTTCGTAGTAAACATTGCAAAACTTCGACTTGTTATGAGCAACAGGCCGACATGATCCTTGAATCCCATAGGCTATTTATATACACTTGAGATGGCCGTAGCCCCACTGGGCTGGGTGTTCCGGTGAACGAAAGGTTAAAGAGTGAATGGAGTGCTTAATTTTGTGTGTGAATGAAAAGTTTAATACTATTTCCACATTCTTTAATATGCATAACGCCACTATGCCATTTATTGTATAACTGCAGACCCATATCTCAACTAAACATTACGGTATTGTACATCATTTGTCCACTTTTGAGTTTTGACAAGACTTGTTTTGTTTTACATCAATGGTTGAGTGCTTATTGGACAACTCCAAGCTCAATCATAAAAATGTTCTGTAAACAAAACTGTACATAGACCACAATTATAAATGTTACACTGAGAAATGGAAAGCTTCGTGGAAAGAGAAGTGTTGCATTTAACTTTATGCCTCTAATCCATATGGTAAATGTAATTTATTGAAATCGCCTTGGGGAATGCTTCCGTGTAGCTCAACGTGACTGTAAGTGATATCAAGCTTGTCTGTGCAACTTAATTAATAATGCCTTTTACTATTTATTTTTATTTTTATAAACGCAGGTCGTTCATTCTTTTCACTTGTGCCTCAGATTATTGCTCTCCAAAGTTCAGTCAATTTCTCAATCAAACAATCAAACAATGAATGAATGACTCAATCAATCAATCAAACTGTTAGTCATTCAACCTATGTTATTATATTATAACATAAAGCTGGAGTATATATTGTACACTTACAGAGACTAGAATGGGGTAAATTTGAGGCTTTACTCAATTACAGTAGAGGCCTAAGTAAACATGCAAAAAGGTTTGCCTCAATCAATAGCTCAACAGGTGGTTGATCAAATGGATTCAAAGCTGGTTACAATAGTAGAATATTAAATATATTTATGTTGTTTTCTATTGTAGTGTCAGATTTACAGTGCACCCTAGAAAGGAAGACATATATACTGAAAAGCACCTGATTCGTCAGTTACTGTTGACCCCAGACCCTGAGGTAACCTCCAAAGCACAATAGCCTGTGTATGGTACCCTAACCCTAGAATACCCTTAAAATGTATTAGAACACATTGGAACATTAACAAATAAAACCTGAAACTGAATAATTCAGTCCATCAGGGAATTGTCTTCTGTACAAGCACAAGACTGGGACAGAGAAAAGCAATGCCAGACAAAACATTTGATAGGAATATATAGCAATATATAGCAATTACATTGTTATTGCTGTAAACAACTATTTATAATGTTCCCCAAATGTAACAAGTGATAATTTGATGCAACTGCATTTTATTTGGAGAGGACATGGAGAAAACACTAAAGGAGATTTTGTTTGGCACTTATACTGACATTTCACATACGTTAGTCATTTTACCCTTAGGAATATTGCAAAAAAGTCAACAAACTTATTATACCTTCCCCAAACGTCTATGCTTGCTTCAAACCTGTTAAAAACATTTCACATTATAAGATGATGCACTTTCACCCTCTTATTTCACACATGTAGGGTATCTATAATGTAGGCTCACTGTATTTATTTGAGAGAACCTAGACAATGTTTTTGGTTTTTATAAGAACATGTGGTTGTTGTTAAGGTACCTAATGTATTTGCACAGAGAAATGTTCTGTATGTGCTGTTTTACATACATAAACACGTTTCAGTAATAAAGAAAACATACCAAAATTGCATTAAATTATTGAACTTACACATGGGGCAATTTTTTTTATAGCAACTGGTACTTTATATAGCAGCTGATACTTTTTAAACGGCTACTTTGTAAAATGTAGGCATACAGATTTGTCAAGCAGATTAAGCTATACAATTTGTTTTTCAGATTTGGCATTGCAACATCTCACTGTGTAACATATGCCCTCTAGTGGAAGACAAGGGGTATTGCATAAAAATGGCCACCATGATGTGAGTTGTGTTAAAATATGCTTTGCTTAAACATTAAGTGGTGTGAACGTTTGTCTTGGATGCTTTTATAAGACTGTTGTTTACTGGTTATAAATATCATATAAGCCATTTATACTATGCGTGTCTTCCATTTGTAGTTTCAAGACTGTTGCCCATCCTAGGGGTTACATTTCTAATTTCAATTGAACATTTGCCATCAAAACCTGTCTGCCCCAAATAAATGTATGCTTTCCTTAAAGGGGATGGATAGCCAACAACTACAATTGGATCTACGAAACAATACATCTTATACGTTTTTCCAAATTTAGTAACCTGTTAGAATATACTTCAATTAATTGATGTCATGCATGTGCGACTGCGTTTCTCAAGCTGACAATGAAAACAAGGCACATCAAAATGAACTCGGGAAAATAATCAGATTTTCATACATAATACAGAGAATCATTTTATTAGAAAAAACGCATAGCCTATAAAGGCTATATCAAATCTCCCAACGAATTTCTTTTAAAGATTTATCGCACCTTTTGACGCTTCATAAAACCTAATTAGGCCTAATTAATAAATACATGTATTAATTAAAATATGTATTTATTTTGTCTAGATATATTAATTTAGAATTCCAATAGATTGTGCGAAATTGTTAGAAGGTGCGAAACATAAGCACATGACAACAACATTGTTAATAGCTTCATTAATTTGGCGTGAATATAATGCTCGACTACTTCATTGAAAACAGAAGTACGGTATGAATAAGGATATGAATCACATAATATCATTTAGCAGAAGGCCTATTAATTAAATCCCGTCCAGAGGCTTCATGAATTGGCCTGTTGTTGGTCTATATCGCAAACTATAGGCCTACTATACATTGAAAGATATTTGTTTCTCGATACAATGCTCCACGCAGAGTGGGAGTAATGCAACTAATTTATTTCTCATCATGCGAAATTTCTGACTCTGAATTTCATCCTCCGGTAATGGATTCGATACGGAGATTCAGTGTCGCTTTTGAGAAGGCCGAGGTATGCATCATGCTTCTCTCTGTTTTTCATTCGTCTCCCTGTTTTCTTGGCTATAATATCCAGTTTCAATAAGCTCATTGACCCTCTAAATCGTCACGTCTGTGTTTTTCCCCTTTGGCCGGAGTCACCCACTACGAATATCATAGGCGTATACATATATATATATATAGCCTATGTATGAAAGCGCAAAAAACTGTTAATTATAGTCTGGAGACTATTTTAAACATGTAGTTACAATAAAATACATTTATTTTATATTGCTTGGGCAAATGGTAGCCTACGCTGCAGATTATTTCCCTATAGGCCTTTGTGCTGTGAAACATCTGAAGACTTATAGCGGGTATATGCCTATAACCGGGTTTGTGTTGTTACACCAATTGTTATGTAACCATAAACAAAGCAAGGCAAAATCAAGTATATGTTTGATTTTATCTTCAGAGTTTTTGTCCGGTGTTAAAACTAATAATCGTTTCTCAATAAATGAGTAACAGTGTTTTCAGGACTTAAAAGTCGCCGTTTGTCATACTTGTTTTAAACCCAGTGCTCAGCTATTGTTGATGCGTGGTTTAACATCAAGGCATAATTTCAAGGGTCCTTTGAAACAAGTCAAATGTTAATTGAATCCCATTTAAAGGAGGGGTGTTCTCTGTGTAAATGGATAGCCAGTGCCCAAGGTAACTCCCCCGCTGTCTCATACTCTGCAGGTGAGTGAAGAAATCGTTCCGGTTCTGTTTCTGCCACATGAAGACAATAACGTGTCGAACTGCTCTGTTGAAATGCCTGTTAACATTTTACAGTAGTCTATAATTTGGCCAATTACTGCATTATACAAATATTAAAACGGTCAGTAG
>JAODUG010000005.1:2405802-2419264 GCA_027564795.1 Aphredoderus sayanus | reverse complement strand
TGGCACAGAAGTGTAATTCAGCATATATATTTCAGTGTACCTTTTGGTAAGATCTTTGGTTTAGAAAATGTTTAAAAAGCTAAACAAAAAATTATGAATATAGATTTCATGTACATATACAAATCTATTACTTTTTTCTTATTTCACTGAGAACTTTATAAAAGTAGACTCTTCGTGGGTAATGGTATAAAAAGTTATTCCCCCTCCTACTGTTTTACAATGCTTATACAGTAGAATTCCCTCCAGTAAGTTATTCCTGAGAGAAAGAGCAGTCTAACTACAAGTGGATGTAAAATACTAAATAACAGAAATAGAGTAAGGTGGTGGATTTGTTTTCAAAGGATAAAATGTATGACCATGAAAGTTAAAATAATTTCTTACACACTCATGATTTAAGGGTCACTGGGACACATGGGCTGCAATCTTGCCCAATCCCCACCATTCTGGTAAGAAATGTTTAGGCTAAAACCACATGTTAACAGTAGATAGTATTTACAGGCAGGTGAAAGGGTTGTGTGGTTCAGACAATGCACCTCTGAGAGCTAGCCCTCATGCCGATCGGTAGCAGCACAATGCGTTCAGGCTCAGGGGGATGGGTGTGGCTCTGCCTCTCCGCTGGCCTCAGAGTCTTCGATTATCTCCCAGGTGGAGGTGGAGCTACTCACATGGGTGGGAATTCGGCTACCGCTGCCAGAACGTGTCAGGAACCCAAAGCTACAGCCAGCAGAGATATAGGTGTATGGTCAAATATAGGACTCTCTCAAACTTTCTGAAATGTATTTGTTCAACTGGAGTTAGGTTACGTTTCTTACAGTGTTTTGTTAGATGGCCATGAATGAATGATTAAAGAGGAATAAATGTGAAACCAGAACTAGCACACAATATAAATGCAGTACTAATTGTACTTAGTCTACTAAAAAACATTGAGCCAATAGTCTTGCTCATCCATTGTTTATATAATCCCTAGTCCATATACTGTACAATACCTAGTCACACTGCTTGAGGTGTCATTAAAGTGTAGATGCAGGATGAATATCCATTTTAAGCATGTTCCATCCATGTAAATGCATATGGAAATAGTATATGCAGTAACAGCATTACCACCCACACTAAATCCAAAATAGAAATAGAAACCGATACAGAAACTGATAGAAAATCTTCCCCCGTGACCACTACCACCAACACCAACAAATACAAGTACAGTTCAGTACATCAATATCCATGCAGGAACGGGATATTCTGTGTCCGTTTCAGACTTCTACCTAAAAAACTATGTTTTAAACAAGAGAGCAAAAGTGAAAGTGGAAATTGCACTTACAGGTTTTGAATGCGGGATTCAGCAGGTTTTTCCTGTACTCCATCAGTCTCAGTCTGCTCAAATAGTGGACCTTTTTCTTCCTCGTCACTAGAATGGAGACAGCAATGGATGTAAGGACCACACAACTTTCACAAATAGTTTGTGTGTGTGTAAGGTACCATTACATTTCACTAAAAGAATGCTCCTTCAATTCACATGTGCCCATATGTAATCACAACGCACGAGGAAGTGTTAAGAAAACATCACCTGCTGCAATCATCCACAGGGATGCCCAACATCTTGGCTTTGATGCGAGTTCTCTGTTTCTTGATGGTGGCGCGTACGGCATCTAACAGGAAACCTGGACACCTCTCATCATTAAGGATCTCACTGGGTACAAAGCACACATGCACGCCGAGATAAGATAAAAAACTACAAATCAGTCAGGAGCATACCAGTCAATAGTGACTTGTGGTGTTTTCCCCCCACACACACCTCTGATAGTAGTTGAGCTCCTCCTGGACCAGGAATAGGTTGGCTTTGAGCTCATTCCGTTCATACAGCATTTCACGAACCTCTTTTTTAGTAAAACAGGGCTGATCTGAGTCCCTCTTCTCAGCTGCTAATGTTCCTGTTACTTCTGACTTCTGACAGGGACTGGCCTGGGAAAGAAGACACCCATTCAGAGTGCTGCTCAAACCTTAAAATTCATTTTCAGTGTTGAGATTAAATAATAACTAGCCTACTATAATTATTACTAAGGGCTATGTGTGTGAGTGTGTATGAGTGTGCGTATCATTACATTAGAAATCATGGACACAACTGAAACACACAACGCCCAATGATTGTTTAGCCTATGTCCGGCGGTGTTCTGCCACACTGAGCAAAATGTCAAATAATTATGGATTTTTATGTCAGCCATTTCTTCTAATAGAGGTAGGAAGGTTGGGTTCATATTGGCAGATGTATTTTTTTATGATCTTGAGAACGTATGAACGCACACAAGCACACACACACACACACGTCCTAGTCTTCATACAGGGTTGCTTGTGTTGGCTTTGTCTAGCTGTGACTGGAGTGCTTCTATCTGCTTGTCTTTCTCTCTGAGGTCAGCCTCCATGTCAGTTTTCCTCTCCACGGTGCTCTTCAGCTGGGCCTGCATCACATTCTGCTTGTGTCTCAGCTCCCCATTCATCTTCATGAAGCGCTCCAACTGCTCCTGGAGCTGCAAAAGCATATACACATACATATACAGGTCAATGTAGGTGGGAGTAAATAGTCAGTTCATGCAGTTCCTTGTTCAGGTATAGACAAGACTCTTAGTTGAGAGTGACACCACCAACGGTCAACTGAACAAGTTCTTCTAATGATAATGTATGTTGTACAAGTTTGCCCTGATGACATACTGCTGTCATTATTTTAAAGGAATGTTGTTTTCTTACCATAACTGATACATGACCTACTCAGTTATATGACAAATATAGCTAAATGTAAGTCACTTTGGATAAACGCGTATGCTAAATGCTTTAAATGTACAGTAAATGTCCAATAAAAAACAACATACTAAATTAAGTTATAGTTGACTTGAGTTTTGTTCACAGCTAGAAAATAGATAGGTCAAACTTATTGGAAAACAAGTGAACACACAATGTGTTCATCTGCACACATCGTTTCACCTTTGTGTTGGCACTGCGCCATTATAATGCAAATATATTTGCGTCATAGCCTTTGCTATTGCTTAGAAAGACAACACAATGGCATAGCTATATATTGTACATTCACTGTCATGTTACAGCTTCAGACCTTGGTGTGTTTGTTACTGTGTATACCCACAGCAAACACATAACTGCCCAGAAACGACATTTGAACAACCCTCTGGGTGCCCCTGACATGCTCCGATGCTAGTCCCAGACAGTGAGTTGGTGAACTTTGGGCGTAAAGGCAAACCAAGCACAGAGTTGTGTGCAGTAGTTATATTTCTAACTGCAAGTGTTGGTTGAAAGCAGTCCAATCATTCCATACATTAGAATCTAACCGCATGTCTGCAGAAGGGGGAGGAGTAAGACAAGAGTGGCATTCATTTCACAGGGAGGCATGTGGGGGGGCTACCAGACATCCATTTGAGCAAACAAAACAATGTGCTTACTTGATCGTGTGCTGTTCTCCAACATTCTATCATTCACTCTAACTGTCAGGTATTTATACTGGTCAGTCAGTGGTTAAATCATTGCATTGTGCACTATACTGTAAAATGCACATACAAGTATAGAGAAACACAGACACAAATAAGCCATAAAAAAGGGAATGGATCCATTGCCTGAACTTGCCCTGACTCCAAGGTGTGGTTCAACCAGAGACACATACAGAATATGTCATTTTGGCAAACCAGTAAGCTTTTGGATACAGTTGTCAAGATTTCATTGAAGTGAATTCAAGCATGTGTATAGCATGAATGAGCCTAAATGACAGATGTGAACTTGGCAGTAATAAAAGAGCATTCAGTGCCACTGAACTTTGTAACCACACCTACAATAGATAACAGAAAAACGTCACATGCATTTCACTGGGTTGAACCTTCAAATATAAACTCATTAGGTTTGCCGTTTATCTGCTTACATCAAGATATACTAGTGAAATTAAGATAAAAAGGAATTACTACAGAATACTGACAATGTAACATGAACAGTAGCTCTGCTTCGATAAGCTGCCTTTGACAGTTTAGCAGGGGTCCAAGCTCCTTCAACCTGCCAGGGGACTCATACTGTAAGCACATTCCCTTTTTAATGCCACACAATGTCTAGAATGCTGACACCCCGGTCCAGTTTAAACTCTGTCAAGTTACTGGAAAATTTTAATTTAACGTTTCCTTGGATGAGACAGCTGTCTGCTACAAATGCGTACATTTTGAAAAGTGTATAGATCTTCTGCACTAGTCTGTCCTTTTCCTCAGTCTCTGGTGTGTGAAGCCATCCATTACACCATCCTGGCAAGATACACTGTGCTCACTGAAGAGGAATAGCCCCTTGGCATGGAACAGTGCTTACTGACTTATAAGCTTATTTTGGCTCTGCAAGTAGCCTACAGTATATTATTGGCATAGGATAGGATAGGATAGGATAGGATGTTCTGCGTGGGTTTGATCCTTCCATAAAACTTTTATTCTGTTAAGCAGAGGTACTCTAGATGAAAATATTGCCTCATCATTAATATGGTACTGTGAGACGTGTCCTGTCTATCACACAATCCCATAGTCAAGAATTGTGGGAAGCTGTAATGAAACATGAATAACTGGTACCGTGTATGTATGAAGAGGCATGATGGTGCTGCACCATACATGAGCATCACAGACAGTACATAGTACAGTATGTGTGTGCATTATTCTTTGGTTAGTATCATGCTTGCTTACGTCTTTGTGTGTGTGTGTGTGTGGGTGTGTGTGTGTCTACTTACCGCTTCCACCTCTTTGGAAATTATGCCAATCTCCTGAACTTTTGCCCTCAGCTGGTCCCTCTGCTTGTCCACTACCTCTTTCAGCTTCAACATTACCTCCCTCTCCTGCTTCTGGACACGGTCTGACAAATAGACACAACAACATTACAACCACAACAAAACGCATGGCAGCAGTGGTCCTGTTGCTGGAACCAATAGATACTGTCTGGTTTTATTTTACATATCTCTCATGCAATGTTTAATTCTTATTTTGGTAAAATAGTATGTTGATTTTATCAAACTGAATCCAAATGTGCATGTGACAGACAGCAGTTTACAATCTTCAATCTAAATGACCCCCAACAAGTTAATTCAGGATTGACTCTATTACAATTTAAAAACATCTACAAAACCAGAAATATCCAATGGCAGCCTGTGGCAAAAATACCATGAAATGTATCATTTTCATGATAGTGGCTGCCCTCCAACACCCTACCTTCATGATCATGGCAGCTCTCCAACACCCCCAGCACCCTACTGTACCTTCATGATCGTGGCTGCCCTTCAGCCTGCTCCGAAGCTCCTGTCTGTCCTCCTCTAGCTGCTGTACCTGGGCCTGTAGCTCCTCACACCTCCTCCTCCACTGCTCCTCCTTCTGCTCCCCTTCCTGCTTGACAGAAAGAGGAGTGTGACTGAGGAGGGAGGCACAGTCCTGGTCTGGACTAATTAAATTATTCAGATAAAGGATTGGGTATCTTTTAACCCTCTCGCTGTCCTATGGGTCAAAATGACCCAATGAGTCGCAGTAGTGGGCGCCAACCACAACACGGACTTATGACATTCCGCGGTTGGCTCCCTCTGCTGGTAGTCTGCTGAAATGCCTTAGGACAGAGGGAGGGTTAAGATAGTAAACTAGGTTGTGGATCTGGCAAGAACTCTGAATTAACTAGTTTAGAAGACTCAAGATTGTAATTGAGACCAGTCTGTGTATGCCCTGAAACTATGCCACAATGCAATAGCTACTTTACTGTGTAGTCTCCATGTAGAAGATAGTGGAGAAAATGAGCGACAATGTAGGCTAATGGATACTTTACTGTGTAGTCCCATAGTCCCATAGTAGAAGATAGAAGAATGGTCAGAGGGCTAAAATGAAGCCTCAATTTATATTACTTTTGTTCATGTCTGTAGACTATCAACATGGTTTGTAGGCTACTACATTTATAATATAGAATTACATGAGTAATAAGGACCAGACTGAAACTAATATTTCCAGAACATGGATTTAAAGTCAAACTCTATTACGGCAATTACAGATGTTTATTTGAGAGGTATTGGAGAATACATTTGATATGGGCTACACTCCCACAGCAACAGGCTGCAGTGTGCTGTCCCACAATAAGCACTCATAATGACCCTTAATATGAAATAAATCAAAGTCAATTTCCTATGCATCATGTAGTCAATGAAGATGCACAATAACTGTCTTAGGTTTTTCACGTATTTCCTGTAGCCTACATTTGGATAGAAATACTGCAAGGATACGTTTTCACTGCTTATGATATGGGTTACTGATACAGTGATATTGTGAGTTGAACTTGCACTGTTGCTCACTTACTTGACGTCAAGCACCACGCACGGATCTTTGATGTAACGTATGTATTTCATTTAGAACTTCCAGTGGGCTAAAGCACCTTTCTCGCTAGCCTGCCCGCCAATGTTATTTACGGAAGACAGGATTAAATGCTACCATGTTGCTCACCCATATTTCATTCTTCTTGCAGTCTTCGCTGTCCTTGACTGTACGTTTCTTCTGCTGCTGTAGCTGAATGGTTTCGAAAGCTTTTAATAAGTCGTCCTCCTTCTGTTTTTTCGCGTGGTTTCGCGAGGCAAAGCTCTCCAACAGCTCGAGAACTTTGACTATTTTCGGGACGAGCCCAATGACACTCTCTTTACCATAACCGTCAATAAGTTTCTCCACTTCGGAGCCAATTAACTTGGCTATTTCATAAACATCATCTACTGTTAAAGCTGAATATGTCCTTTCAAAACACCAATCTGTATTTTTGGGTTGTGGTTGCGTTTCAGTGCTCTCCATTTTTACCAGCTGTCACGGTGCACTTAATATAACATTACGTTTAATCGAAACCAAATGCAGGCTATATTCACGCATGTATTTAGCAGATTACATAAATGCGTTCGCATTCAACTTAAAACGCTCATTTTGATATCGACATTAACACATGCACACACATGCTCAATATTTGAAAGGGTTGATAAAATTGCCTGCCGACGAAACGACTCCTTATCCAACTTGACTCTGCTCTTCCTGACAATGCGTCACATTTTCAACGGTAGGCTAGTGTAGGTAAGGTACACTGAGAAATCAAATAAAACGTGACGTTTGATACAAAGCAATGTAATGTAAAATACGGACTGGACAAGAGACACCCCCACTTTCCGTTGTTGACTAACCCTCCTACTTTTCTGACCAATGTAAGTTGAGTGCAGCCTGGCAGCTCGACCATGCCATGAACCACGCAACGGAGCATGGAAATCAAATTTCCTCTACCTCATGGCAATATCGATCAACATCATATTGACATAATATGTAAATAAATTAAAAATAACACTTCTAAATAACTAATATAATTGGGATAGGGTAATACAATGATGGGTTGTTGTTCATAACTAAATGTAAGCACAACAGATGAGAAATTACCTAACATAGTCACATAAAACCTTAATTATCTGCTTCAATAATCAAAACAATGTTTATAAAAACTGATCTTTATTAAATCTCAAGCTACAACGTTACACAACAGTATAGCATACCAAGAGGGACAGTGTGGGGGCAGATTATAAAAAAAAAAAAAACTAACTGGGAGTAGGGGTTTACAATGGCTTTCTCTAGGCCCAATGTGTATAGCACAAAACCATTTTGGAAAACAATTCATTTAGAACAGAAAGGGATAGCAGTCACATTAAATTGCATCATAAAGCAAAGCATTTGTGGAATTGAGTTTAAGATGGTTATTGTGAACCATTTCCTTACAGTTATAGAAAACTATTGAAGCTCAGAGAATTCTAAAAGTCTCCAAATCAGATACATTATTCTTTGTTCAGGAGAAATAATACAAAACCTGTACTTCAGTGGCTATATGGTTCAGGTAGACCCGTCTACAAAGAACAAGACAAAACTGTGCCCTCTCAGGCATACATGTCTTCGCGGTCAGCGTTGTAGATCTCACCCTCCTGCAACGAGGCAAAGTTGAGGAAGTGTGAGGGTCGGTGAACCTCATGGTAGAACTCCTTGGGGTTAGAGAGCTGCAGGTCATACTTCATGTTGGGGTCGTGGCGCACACCTGCAGGCAACATGTAAAACATTGCAGAGGAGGACATGTTAGGTACACAAAAAAGTGTGGTGTCAAACCTGCCCATTCATCTTTTTATCTGATGCTTTGTATTAACACTGAGCTACTGTGGTTTAACACTAAATCCATGTGTAAATGATAATGAAACAGGTACTGACCCATGAAGTTGTAATTCCAGGAGACCTGGCCAGGCACCATGAAGAAGCCCAGGAAACGATCAGACAGCAGCATCTGCACTCTCTCGTAGTGAGAAGGCAGGTAGCCTTTGGGGTTGTTGCCCTTGTCTGTGTTTTGCCGACCCCACTCATATCCACTGGGTGTCAGTTTGTAGGCTGTCAACGTGCACGAGCCAGGAGTGAAGCTGGGAAAAAGATTTGTATTTAAAAACAGCTATGTTGGAAACGTGCAATTTTGCCACCAAGTAATCCACTGAATTGTTACAGCCTCACCACATTTAACATTAGTTAGGTTATCAGTAACATAATATACATTTCTCCTGCTATGGTGACAAAAGGGAAGTTGAGTGATTATGAAACAATTAGTTCCCCACTCGTTTCACATGATAAGAAAAAAGTCCCGTCAGGACAATTCAAAAATGATCAAAGCACAACCCTTTAAATGACAGAATGGATTCCATGTATTCTGTATGAGTACATCAACATGTCAAGTAAATCCTGCCAGAATGTTCATAACATATGCAGTAGTGATGTTTGAGAAGAATAATGTGCATGTTTCACATGTATAGAAACACTATGGTTTCCTGCCTTATTTTTCCAATCAATATGGAGACAGTAAAATAAACTTGCAACTACAGGGCAATGATTTCAGGGAACAAAGTGTCTTTTCTGCACAAGTATTCAAGTAAATCAATTTCAATGCCACAAAGGCTATATATTATATTATATTATATATTACCTGCAGGTGATAATGATAGTCTTCTCTCCATCCCAGGCAGGGTTGTCGGCCATGATCTTGGCGTGGGTGGTAACATCCTGGGGCGACAGCTGGGGAGACTCATTGGGCTGGGTGTGTATCCAACCAAGGGGCTCCATTTCCTGGTGGAGAGAGGTGGGTTGTTTAAAAAAAAAAAAAAAAACAGAAAGAAACACCCGGCTGCTTTAAACCTCTGAAGGCATGCTACTTACCTTTAGATATTCATGTCCAGGGAGCTGGTTGGGCAGGTGGACTGTCTGGTGTGTGCCCCACTGGGGTACCATGACAATACAACGGATCTCCTTCACCTGAGGGTTGTCAGGGGGACTGGTACCGTACAGGTAGCCAGCAATCTACAGGTAACCAGCAATAATGTCATTATCAGGGCATTACAGAGAATGTGTAAATAAAAAAAAGGACTATAGAGAAAACTACATACTTAAAGCAATGAAGCTACAGTGTCATGCAAACAGATGCTCCATATGTACCTGTGCTCGGAGATCTGAGATGCAAATGAACTTCTTAAGGACATTCTTAGGAAGGATGTAAGTATAGCCTGTCTCCTTGATGTCGTCAGACGACACATAGATGTGATTGGTCCTGAGGTGGAGGTTGGCAGCAGATATAGCTCTAGGGTGGGAGGGAAGAAGGAAGGTCAAGAAACATGACGCTGACCTATGTAGAACTGGAAATAGCCGTGTTGCTCAGATACCATACAGGAAAATGAAGTGGAAAAACTTAGATGACAACTAAAATACGCCAACATACCGGACCCTCCATTCAGTCTTGGAGGAGAAGGTCTGCGTCTCGTAATTGGAGGTGGTGGAGGTGATGATTTCATCGCCGTGCTTGTTGACCGTACGAGTCTGAGTGGCTGTGAGCTGCGACTGTTCCTTGGTCTGCTTCTCAATCTCAGCTATTTGCTGACGCTGCTGTGACGGAGCAGAGATCTCCATGCCCAGGATGATGTCACGGATCTCCGACTGGGTCAGGGATGCCACATTCACACTGTGGGAGGGAGAACAGGGGTCACCAAAATGTTGTGGGCAAAATTAATGCTTTATAGTCTGTAGCATTACCCATCACATACAGCAGACGTCCTACTCACTTGTTCTTCTTGCCATAATCAGCCAGAATGAGGTCTTTGAGCTGCACCTCCACCTTGATCCACTCCTCATCAGTGAGGGTTGGCCAGATGTGATGTGGCTCAGTGATGGTGGTCTTGTCAGGCTTCAGGATCACCTTGGCCCGGTCATTGTTCACGTGGAGCGCTCTCAGGATCAGGATGAGACGGGAGAAGGCCTACAGATGAAAACGCACTAGTTAAACAGTGGAGTAGGCCAAGATGTTCTACTAAAGGGCACAATGTGTTGGGGCTATAAAAACAATAGGCAACAATGGAAACATGTTTGGCTAATATTTTCCTTTTCCAAGGATGCAAGGTTACATGCTTAGGCTGTTAAATATGCTCTTGTGAAGTGCTAGCAGCACAACTGACCGTGTAAGAGGAGATGGTCTTGAGCCAGTCATCGTAGAGGTTGAACAGAACCATCTGGGGCTCGGTAGCCTTGAGGATGAGGTCTCCAAACTTCTCCACCTTGAGGCAGGCCTGGAAGGGTAGCTGCAGCTCAGAACCCTTGATCACAATGTTGGGGAAGTCCAACAAATGGACCTGCACAATGAAAAGGGAGACAAGAATGACAACGCTCATTAAAAAACAAAACAATGTACCGACTGGGAGCTTTTGTGTAGTTTTTGAATTAGAGATCCTGGTGACAATGTTTGCCGCCCATTTTTGTGAAAAGGTCTCACCTCAAGAGGATCCAGCATGCCCTTCCTGGTCACAATGATCTGTTTGGGCTGCTCTTCTACGGGGAGGGAGCGAATCAGGGCAGCCACTTCCTCAGCCGTCTTCCATTTGGCCAGCTACAGATATAAAGCAAGAATATAGTTTCAATTATTATTATTATTAAAAAGGAAACAAAGGTGTGTTTCTGTGCCCAAGTGAATGGGACATACCTGTCCCAATCGTTTCTGACCAGCCCACACAGAGGTGTGAATGATCTTCAGGAAAAGCTGGCCAGTTCTGGGGTTAAAGATGAATATAGCTCCATTGATGGGTTTGGTGGTCAAGTTGCCCTCAAAGGTCTGAACGGAGACATTGAAGAAACGTGACTAAAGCATTTGTACACTGACAAGAATCATACCATACAGCTAGCATGCCAGAACCACACATGCACCTATATTGCATCAATTTATCATCCCTCACCTTGTGGATGGTGACTCTGTAGACATTGGTGTCGTCTACAAACCAGATGATCTGGTTGGAGAAGAGCTCTCCGTAGTTCTGCGAAGACAGGTACGGCTCAGTGGGCTCTGAGGAGTACAGCTGCAGACCCTTGCGGATACGCTCCCTCAGCACATACAGGGCAGGGTTGGCCTTCATGATCTTGGCCATGGCCTGCTGGATTAGTGGCTTGCCTCCTGGGAACCAGTTTCCATAAGCACTACAAAGAGGAGTAAATACATGCATTAGAGTATCACACAACTGACACACAAAACAAGTATGGTTTTTGCAAATAGAATTTCGACTAGTTGCAGACTAAGCCACACAACCAATCCTCCAGGCCATCGTTTGTTATTCAGTGCATGGTCAAGGACACACTCAAAGCAAGGACGCAGTCAAAGCAAAAACTCAAAGCCAAAGTTGTCAGCTAAAATAATAGCTTATTTTCAAGTGGAAATGAGGTATATTAAAGCAGTCCTGGGCTGGTTGTACTGTGTAATGTATTCACTAACATGTATGTAGCGGCAATACAGATTCTTGCCTTCTAACACAACAGTATCTGAAGGACAGAGCCTGTGGATGGATAAAATAACATGCTACTGTAGTTAGTGCTAACCTGTGGAGGTTGTAAGCCAAGTCAATGGCAATGAGAACCCCGGTGGGTGAGGGGTAGATACTCATGTTGTCAGTGGTGTAGTCGAGGAACTTGGCCCTGGCATAACGCTCAATGTCATGGGAATCGTAGTCACCCCAGCGCAGCTGGATGTCAATCCAGTACTTCTGGGTGGTGGTGCTGTCCATCACATCCCTGCAGGTAAAAGATCAAAATACGAGTTCTCAACTTGTTTCATTTAGAAGCAACTCAACGAGGTCTGATGTGCAACTGGCCATTTTAAAAACACTTGATGCGTCGTCTAACATTCTCCCAAATACGCACTTGGAGTCAGCAAGCAGCGATGGTCTGGACACGTTCCACTTGTAGGAAGCAAATAGGAGAATGTCTGCACAGGATGAGTTCATCTTGTAGGACTTCCTGGGGTGGATGGTTTCTTTCTGCACAGTCTCAATCTCCAGGGCGTCCAGTTCTTGGTCAAACACCTGAAAACACAAGAATCAAAACAGGTCAATGGTGTGAGAAGTGACAGAAGCCCTCAAGCATGCAGCTGAGCGTGTGATCAAGCGTGTGTACAGCTGTGATTAACAGCCACCTCACCTGACAGAGATCCATGACGATGCTCTCATGAATCTTCTGCCACAAGTGAGCCCTGAAGATCTGAATGAGGGAGATCTTCAGCGTGGGAATCTTGCCGTGCATGAAGATACCCGTCAGGTCCAGCTGTACCTGGAAACCAACATACACCTATAGGAGAGAGAGGGGGGGGGGCTTAGATTTAGAAGCAGGAAACAAACAAAAAAACAACTACAAAAAAGTTGATATCGCTACTAACGTTGGCTCTGTTGATGGTGGGTGACCACCAAAGCGTGAAACGACGGTTGGGGATCTGGTTGAGACCAGACCTCTGCGCATTGGTCAGCTTCTTCCATTTCATGGACTCCTCGAAACCACTGGCCTTCTCCCTGGAACCAAAAAGGAAAACCATCAAGATACTAAAAGCAATCAAATCTCTCTCTACCAGCCAAGTCATAATGTCTTCTTACCAGAAGAGACCCTCCCAGGTGGGGAAGTAAGTGCCTTTAAAGAGCGTGTGCTCCAGAATGCCCTCTACGCCACCCAGGGCCTGGATCATGTCAGTGCGGTAGTTGTTCAGGTTCCACAGCTTGCCGTCGTGTCTCTGGTGGGTCCACCAGAAGGGATTCTGCTTCAGCACCTGTAGTCACAACAAAGCAAAAGCCATCTCTAAAAAGCAAACACCAAATGATGGTGGCAAGTAAACTGAAGCTCTGAAAGAGTCACGCCCAGCAAAAAAAATAAATAAGTAGGTTTGTCTTTGTCTAACCTGGTACTGTTTGAAGTCAGTCCTGACTCTCCAACCCTTGTCATAGGCCAGCGTGTGTCTGTCCTTCTGGAAAAGGGTGTTGATACGGGGAATGCCTCTGTCCCACGAGTCCTCCAAATCCTCCAGGGTGAGACGCCTATGGCCCAAATGAAGCACTAATATTAGCCTTCATAGCAGCAGGTCTTAA
>JAODUG010000005.1:2392885-2404043 GCA_027564795.1 Aphredoderus sayanus | reverse complement strand
TCTGTCTCACCTGAAGAAGATGTGGATGCGGTCGATGTAGCGGCAGTACAGGCGAATGGGGTGGGCGCTCTCGGTCACAGTGTCCTGGAAGCTGAGGAAGTCATTGGGCATCTGGGGCGGCCCAGCCATCTCGCTGGCACGATGCAGACCTAGCACCAGCAGGTCCATGACCAGGCCGTAGTACTGCACGATGAACGAGGCAAACTGGAGCCCCCTGATGATGCCGTAGGAGTTGGTGTGGTTCATGTCCTACAGCGGAGAAGACAATAAGGCCTGTTACATAGGGACAAAGCTGTAATGGGACAAGAATGGAAAATGGAGCAGGTGGCTGACCTTGTAGTTGATGACAACGTTGTTCTTGGCCGTCATGTAGTCAGCTATGTTGTGGTCCACGATGAGACGCAGCAGTCTGTTGAGCAGTGTCAAGTCGATCTTCTCATACATCTTCTCGTAGCGCGACTCCAGCATCACGTTGCACTCGCCCTCTGTAGTCTCCCACACGTCCTGCAGGTTGTTGATGCCTAAGGAACATTTATTACAAACAAAGAATCTAAGAAAATCTACTCTATAATCAATTCCATTTTAGGTTGTTATGGGCCATATTCATTCAAGTGTCACAACATCATCATCATAAGGCAGAAGCCACCAGTGCAGAGCACTGACCTTGGCACCACTTGTAGACCAGCAGCGGGGGGGGCTCTGTGTCAGCAGGTTTGATCCAGGGAGGGAACAGCCGTCTCTTGTCTGCCTCATACCACAGGTACTGGTCCAGGTAGGCGTCTGTGATCTTCTCCAGTGGCTCAACGTCGTACACAGGCACGAGGTGGCTGTACAGATCCATGAACTCTATACCAACCTGTAGCAGGAAGAGGCAGCAGATGAGAATGAGTGACAGAATAAACATTTTCCCCTTAATTCAAATGCAATCCAAGTGTATACATTAGGCTGGGGTTTAATGACAGAAATAAGATATGGCTCCTGACCTCTTTGAAGGCTCTCTGAGTGAGCAGGTGACGTTTGATCCTGGACAAAGCCTCGTGGGGGTTGTCATAGGCCTGTTCAATCAGACCCAGCTCCTCCCTCTGAGACTGGTTCAGACGAGACTTCACACTGAAGACACAAGAAGCACAGATTCAGCACTAGACAGACAGTTCTGCACAGCAGCCAATGTGCCAAACCTGCAGGAGGCAGTTACGAGGGTTTCCGGTGTTACCTGTATGCCTCCTTCAGTCTCTCCAGGGCCAGAATGAGCAGCTTGGTGTCATGTTTGTACGACAGCGGGGGGAAGGGGATGGGAGAGAATCGCCGGCTCTCCAGCCAGTGCACTGTAGTGGTGTAGATGGCCACCGCCTCCTCAGCTGTGATGTAAGGCCCGTCCTGGAATGCACAACAAGCACATCTCAACATTAGACATGGGCAACTTCCTGAGGCTAGAATGAGTTGAGGTCTGGGGAAGCATTTGAACCTTTTAGTCTTGATGGCACCCACTACATTAAGCACAATAGCCAATAAAAAGGTGCAGTCAGCAATTTCTCATCAGGGATGTCCGTTCTGTTTGCAATGAAAATATAATCTGGTGTTTCTACACAACCCTGGCTCTGTAAATGGAAAGACAAACACACCACACTATCCTATCTGTGGCAATGTGGTGGGCAGAGCTTTTGTGGGAGCACCCTATGACATCTTTCTCCACTCCACCCATAAATAAACGACATCACCAAAATACTGAACAATTCTACAGATGGTCTATTAAACTGAAGATAGGCAAAGCTCTCATCTAAACCCCTTTACCTTCAGATAGTTGTGCTGTCTCTCCTGTTCCGCCTTCAAATACAGACGAGTCAGCCTGCCCAGGTTCTTCTTGCACACCGTCTTGTCCACAGTGGCTCCACGGCGGATTCTCTCACGGTTGTAGTGGGCTGTGTTGGTCCACCAGTCAGCCTTGGCCTTCACGTAGCGCAGGATCATGTTCTCAATGGGGGTGGGCAGGCCCGGCACCTGAACATTTTTTAAATAAAGCGCATCTGATTTTAGGTTCCAATATAGCCAGTTTGACTCTCACGGATGACGCGACGTCAGACATTGTATACAGGCAGTGGATCACATTGGCGTGATTTCTACAGACACTGACCTTCCAGGGAATGTTGGCTTTCCAGCATCTCCAAGACTCACTGAGGTGCTGCAAGATGGTCCTGGCCTTGTTCTGCTTGATGCCTTCAGGCATCATGTCCAGGATGTCGTGCATCACAGCAGCACGCAGCTCCAGGTCAAAGTGAGACTCCACCCGCTGCTTGGTCACCGTCTTGGCCACACCCTTAGAGTGACGCCCTGATAGGAGAAGGCAGAAATGTTGCAGTTTGCAAAAAGGAGAACCTACCAGCCAATGCAGTTACTTGAGATAGACAGGAAATAGAGCAAACCTTCAAACTGCCTGGCCAGCAGGTTGCCCAGCCATCTCTCCAGCAGTGGGGTAATGCCCCTCATGAAGAAGAGCCAGACCCTCCAGCCAGGAGCCCAGAAGCCACAACCGGGACCCTTGCCTACAGGACCCTGGTAAACCACACACAAATACATGTAAATACTCAGTGGCCACACTGAGCAATGATTTGGACAAACACAATCAATGAAGGAACAACAAGCCTTTCATGCTTGCAGATGCACACATAGATACGTACCGTATTGAAGCGGTAGTAGATGAGATGCTTGAGGTCTTTGCACATGCGGATCTGTCTCATCAGTTTGTACTTGTAGCGATACATGCCTGTCAGCTGGCCCACATGGGCAAAGATGTACTGCAAGCCATCAGACAACTACAATAGAAAAGAAAAAGATGAGAACTATGGACGTACCATACTTTGACCGTGGTGGTCACCACAACATCAAAATGCACTATATCTAAAAAGGAAATAAAGCATTATATTCCTGTTGACGATCAAGGACTTTAACAAAGTTTAAATGAGGGGTTACGGTTATTTTTAAATATCCTGGCTTGGGACTGCTTAACAATGGAGTTTAATCACACTGAAAGATCAACTCGTGTGTCCTCTAATCACCACATAATCCTAAACTACGACACACAATGGGTTTGGCAGAAGGACCAAGACCAAATATGCTTCCTAACCTGGAATGCGTCGACGTTTCCCAGTCTGTACTGCACATGACTGTCTACCACCAGCTTGCTGAGACGCAACACCTCTCTGCACAGATGGAAGGCATTTCCAAATCTGGACTTCTTACGCTCCTAGTGGGGGGGAACACACAAATATGTCAGCAAGTACAATATGTTGCTGAATCACAAGATTATACCCCTTGAATTACAGTAAAGACAGAGTAAAAACACAGTATTCATGTTAAAACATCTACGTAAATGGGGATAATTTACAAAAGCTATTTTTTAATGCATATGTGCACTTTTGAGTGCTAGATTTCATTTATGCCACTAAATGTCACACTAAGGACCAACATATCCGACTTAAATGCTTTTTGTGCGCCATGCAGGCATGCACTTGGGTCGGACTGGCTATGAAAACAGAACAGAGGAGCTCACACACACACACGTGTGATGTCATTCTCTGCTCAGGAAGCAATTACTCCACTATAATCAAAGATAAATAAAAAACAGCCGTTTGCTGCTATATTAATGTTCAAAATACGGTATATAGAAAAATTAAAGTCCTGTCTGAATGCCATGAGACCAACTGCAGCTGCAGCCAGTGATAAAAGCACCACATTCACTTAATTTCCCTCTAGTTCTTACGCACAGGCAAGCAAACCAATGCAAGTGCGCCTTTGTAAGAGGATTTAATTCAGTACTACTAAAGTATATGTAATAAACCATATGTTTTAGTGTGGCGTGTTCTACTCTTTACCCTGTCGGTGATATAATGCCTATACCTTTGTGGTGAGCGTCTTGACAGGCTTGAGATTGAAGTTGTAGTCCAGATGCAGGTAGTTGAGGTTCTTGCGGTGAATCAGCAGATTCAGCATGTTGTAGCCTTGTCTGCACACTTGTAAGCCCACTTCCACCCAGTCCAGTTTGGTTGACTGAAAGAACTTCGTGGCCTTGAAGGAGCGGAATAGGTACCTAGGAATAAATCATAAATAAATGAATAGTGATAGAGGACAAAAACCATTTCTGGAACATGCCATCAGGAGGATTCAACACATTTCTTGAGTCTGATTAAATTTTAAAGATTAGGAATGTGCTCACCTCTTTTTCTGGGCCTTGGGTGGCCTGTGTTTGAGAGCATTTAGTACGTAGTACTTAAGCAGTTTCTGGTATGAAACACGTACTTTGACAGGCTGCCCAGCAGGGCAATGCTCACGATACCTGTGATGCAACAAACAATACACAAAATAAGATGCAAATATACAATAACGTGTGCTGGTTAAATAAAAGCCACGTTCCTGAACAGAGAAAATGGTTCAAATACATGTAGGATTTGATTTAGACTGCTCACCAGTTCTTGATGAGGGGAATGTCAATGGCACGCCTTGTCCTTCCTGAGCGCAAGTTAAAGGGTCTTGGTGCCCAAAGCAGAGCGATGCCATTGGCTGTGTTGTCTGAGTAGAGGGGGGTTTCTTTGAGGAAGGGCTCCACATACTCTGGCAGCTCAAACTCCTCATCATCATCAGGCAATGGTTCCTGACTCTGTATTGGTCATTCAAATGAGGAGTTTGGAGGACAATGGTGGGTGGAATTTAGAGCTCAGCTCAATTCACATTCCAAACTCATATGTATCTTCCATTACTATAAATGTTGATATTTTAAATCAAAGAACTGTCTGAATGCCATGAGACTAACTGCAACCACAGCCAGTGATAAAAACAAACATTAATTTTAATTTCCCTCCAGTTCTTACGCACAAGCAAGCAAACCAATGCAGGTGCGCCTTTGTAAGAGGACCTAACTAAGTCCAAACGTGTTCGAGGCACTAAAACTAAGCACAAGGCCTACCTTGACAGAGTGTCTGTGGGAGATGGGGTTGATCAAAGGGTCAAAATAGAAAGCGGGCAGATCTGGATCCTCTGTCTTGATGAACACCACATTGGGTGTGTGGTACCTGTAGAAAGAAAGTGGTAGTACTGTTGACAAATTATAGAGGTAGCTCAAGCAATACACAGCTCAGTTATGTTGTCTCAGCCTTTGTTGGAATAGATTAGGGCTGAACGATTAATTGCATTTACGATATTATCGCGATATGATCAAACAATAATAATACATAATAGAGATGGTTAAAAAATAATCGCGTATTAAATCGCAATTGCAATATTGCTTAAAATAATCGCAATTAGATTATTCTTCAAAATCGTTCAGCCCTAGAATAGATGTGTTCTTTCACTTACCAGGTGAGGTGGACATGGTGTGGGAGGTTGTTGTAAAGGTAGGGGAAGGCGATTTTGTACTCTGTCCGAATAGGCTGCCTGATGATGATCTTGTTGATGTCGTTAAACTCATTCCAGTCTTCATCCCTATAGGATGACAGATCAGTCAGCTAAACAAAACTGCTATTACCATTACAACTCACATTCTTCACATAAAGAAAAGCCATTATGGTTCACTTATAGGAATTCCTTACTGAAGGTTAATGTCCCTGACCAGGGGCTCAAACTTGGGTCCCCCTGGGATGGCCATGTTCAATGCCTTGGAAGTGAAAAAAGCCTTGAGGTCAAACAGGTAGAAGTAATTGTAATCCACCAAGTCAGTCAGCAGCTGGTTAGCCAGGCGGTACAGTGTAGACATCATAGGCAGGGTGAACTGCCAGCGCCGGTAGGTGGTACCATTCACAAACCTGGGGAGGACATGGGATTACACAGATTAATAAACACCATCACACAAAGACATATCACATTGAGATCATACTGGCATCTTAACAGTCATAATTGACCATAATAGGTCATTTAATAAGCAAACATACAAAGAGACAGAACAATGCACCAAGCAGACATTTACTTGGTTGTGTCTTTAAGGGGCTGGTGCTCATAGAACCAGTCCACTACAGATGAGTCCTCCTCAGTGTCCAGCTCCATCTGGATGGCCTCCAGCGGTTCAACATCAAGGATGTTGTCAGCATAGTCCAATGGCGGCTCCTCATCATCAAACGGTGGAAATCTCATGCGCTTGAAATGCCTTCGGTCACGCTTCTCACGACGCATCATAATCCACATGGCACTAAAGGGGGAATAGTATAAAGCTAATTCAGAGGGCAATGAGGAACTTTGCTTATCAGGATCATGCGAGCACTTTGTAAGGGATTATATATAATTGCATGTAATATGCAGCCAATTATATATGTTTCAGACCATTTAACGCTCTCAAAAACAAATATATCCCACCACGCTAACATTTCAAAAGTACCCCTTCTTACCCCCACTGGGCGATATATACAGGTTCTATGACCCAGGGGATTTCATTGACAAAGGAGATGGCTCCTGTGATGTGGTAGAGTACAGGCACATCACGGATCTGCTCCCAGGGCATGGGCATGTTCTCAAGGAGTTTTAACACAGCATGGGGCATGTATTTCAGGGCACTGTAACAAAAACATAGATACAGTGTGAGATAATGGTGTTGATAGAGCTGAACGTATGTGGAAAATACAAATACAACACTAAGTATTCTGTGCATTTGCATACCCAAGGTAAACCCTCTTATCGTGACGAAACTTTCTGTTGGTCATGTCTCCGTGGTCCCTGATGATTTTGCGTACATGCTCAGGAGGCATGTCCTCTTTCTGTGCATCCACAAAGCCAAACTTTCTCTTTTCTGAGTAGCGCTTGGCCTGCAACTGTTGCCATTTTCTTGCTAAGAAGTAAACAAAAGAACGTGAGCAGAAACATAACTTCTATACATTTAAATTACCTGTACATATGGTAAATGTATTCTGTGACAGAAACACAAAATTAGAATTTAGTTACCTTTTTCTTGCAGTTTTTCCTCAGACATATAATCTGGGATTTGTGCAGGAGGGGGTATTCCTGGTGGCAAACCCCCAGGGACGCCCCTATAGGGAAAGGTAGCTGCCATGGCACCACACTAGGAATACACAAAATAAACAATTTAAAGTATAGAACAGATATACACAATGTAACTACAAGTACACATAATAAATTACGTTATACTAGGGCACAAAACATTCAAACCCAGTCCACGTTTGGTCTTCTATTGTATTTAATAAAAAACAACGCATAAAAAAGGCAGCTCAGTGTTAGCAGGCTACCGAGAGCAAATCGAAAAATGGCTACATACCGAGAGCTACGGTTATAGCATAGCACGCTAATTTCAATAGTATAAACGTACTTAGCGAAAGCTACTGGAACGTGGACTACTCAACAATTAGACTCGTCAAACAATGTCCAACCAATTACCAATATCATAATAAACTCAAATAACCACATTTTGAGCGTATATGGCAATGGTCGAGCGTGAATGAATGGCAGAGTAAAAGCTAACGCTAGCATATTGTAGCCAAAGTAGCATAGCCATTTACCGCGAAACAACGCTATGGAAATAACCGGAAAATAAAATAAACACACGGCACATACCTCCTATCGCCAAGGCAATTGCTCAATGTCGAAATATACGTGAATTCGAAGACTACAACAACATTTCTTGTATCTAAGTTGAGTAGACTTTCCCCCTGTTTGAAGGATTGTTGATTTGTCTAAAACGCACGATGAACGACAAGAACACACGTTGTATAGATCCACTGAAATTCACAGACAACAAGTACGCTGATGTGAGCCTTTTTTCCAACGGAAGTTACGCAAACAACATGCGCACACGTAGTTGAAGCGTAACGTTAAAAATGCCCGGATGAAGATTGGTTCGGTTCAAAGTTCAAAATCCTGATTGCAAATAAAAGACTGCATCAATGGAAAATAATAGTTTTAATGTGCATGAAAATGTTAAGGTAAGTGATCATATGTATGACTATACAAGTGAAATTACCTTCAGAACATAATTTAAATGAAAAATAATGAACATGCTGTTTCTAAAACCACTGGTTTTGGGCCAGTTTGAAAAGGATACTTGTTTTGAGTTCAGACACAAGGCATAGCCTAATTAATGTCATATAATACATTACCATATATAGGCAAACTATTTAAGGTAAATTCACATGCATGTTCAGAGTGACACGCTTTATAATAATTATGTATTAATCTATGTATAGAAATACTATGGCAGTCGTTTGGGCTCATCCAGTGATTTGCAAACCAGTGCAGCCACCTGCAGTTTGACTTCTCGCCCAGTACTGAAACGTGTTGTGGATGCATTGAGTCTCATTCACCCTGATGTAACTCAACGGTATCAGTTTAGACTGTGTTTAAGTAGGCCAAGTAGATGTATATTTTAACATAAAATGTAAGCTTAAACAGACTTTAAGATCTAGCACAGTTTTGATTTTGTGTTCTTTTAAAAACAGATTCTTTGGTTGTGGTCTTCCAGTTCCAGAGAAGCTTGAGGGCTGCCAAGTGCTGGACCTAGGAAGTGGTTCAGGAAGAGACTGTTATGTCCTTAGCAAGCTTGTTGGACAGAGGGGTCATGTGACTGGGATTGATATGACTGAGGAATTGGTAATACTTTTTGCATATCATATACTCACAAATTGATTGATTGGCTTATTTCTGTTCTGTCACATATCACCCGTTCTCTCGTCAGATTGAAGCATCTCGGAAATATATTGACTACCACCGGAAGACGTTTGGCTATGCTGAGTCCAATACTTCCTTTGTCCAGGGATACATGGAAAAACTTAGTGCAGCTGGTATACAGAATACATCCATGGACATCGTAGTGTAAGCATGTGTCAATATCCTACATGCAAAATTATGTTTACTTTTGTTGATTGTAATTTGAAAGATTCAAACTTAAATGTCAGGTGTTTTCCACACCTATCTGCAGATCCAACTGTGTGATCTGCTTATGTCCTGATAAAAGAGCAGTGTTACAAGAAGTGTATAGAGTCCTAAAGGTCAGTCCTTGAAATGTACATTGATCAAGTTCTATAGAATTATGGAACAAGGTATTTCTTTTAATATTCTTTTCTCCTGTAACTTAACTTACTTACTACTTACTACTTAAAAAGGAGGGAGGTGAGTTCTACTTCAGTGACATGTACGCCAGCCAAGTGGTTCCTGATAGCTTCAAGCAAGATCCTGTTCTTTGGGGTATTTTGTTGTTTACATAATCACCTCATATAGCTGAAAACTTTTATAATAAAATGTCACTAATGGTAAATCTGAAGATGTAATGTATTTGACTTACTATTGTATATTTTTGCATAGGTGAAGGAATGGGCGGTTCTTTATATTGGCGAGACTTAGTTTCATTGGCACAGGAGGTGGGCTTTGGTATTCCACACCTTGTTTCAGCTAGCCACATTGTGGTGCATAACTGTGAGCTAAAAACAAAAGCCGGTAATTAAGACTATCTGATACTAATATGACGTAGAAGTCATTCATCTTTTCTCACCAGCCACCACACATTTTCTCCAACAGGTGACATCAGCTATGCTTCTGGCACCTACAGGCTCTTTAAGCTACCAAGAAATCCAATCACATCCAAGGCAAGAGTGATGTATAAGGGCACGATCACAGGTTTACCAGACCAGTTTGAATTTGATTCTTCCCACTGTTTCAAGGTACTCACAATAATACTAATATACAAAACACACACACTGCCATAAAGTTTGGGGTCACTTGGAAATGTCGATGTTTTTTAAATAAAAGCACATTAAAATTAAAACAGATTTATAAGAAATCCAGTGTACACATTTATAAAGTTGTAAATTCCTATTGTAGCTGAAGATGGCTTATTTTGCTAACACAACAATGGCTTGTTGTGTTAAGAAATCATTTCTCATTTTAAAGTTAAATTGATGATTAGAAAACCCTTTGGAAATTATGCTAGCACAGAATATGCACAGTTTAGGCAAACTGCAAATATGAGCCTGTCAACAGCACTGCTTTTGTTTAATAGCCGAATCAACTGTTTAGGCTACAATTTTGAGCAAGACCAGCCACAGCCAAACAATATAGGCTAATCAATGCCATAGAATGGGTTTGCAGACAACAGTGGCTTTGAATTGTGCCTCCCATTTATAGCTGTTTATTTACTAGTCCAGAAACTTTGCGAAGTCAGAAACGCATCAAACTTGATCCATTTCAGCTACACTCTTCTATTCGTGGTGCTGGAACACCTCTCCAGTGCAGGAATGCCAGGGCATTGGCAATATAGCCGCATTTAGCTATAACCATAACAATATTGTTGGTGTAATTGATTGTTTCACTAAAAATAAGTGTTTTTATACCTTACACATTAATCAAGACTAGCATACAGTATTAACACTCAATTTCTAGTTAGACTTTTTTGTTTTTATTTAGCATAATTGAAGTTGTGAGGTTATCTTTCTAATTTGTGTTCTTTGTAGAAAGATTCAGCAGTAGAAGTAGATGGGGAAATGGCAGCAATTCTCTTGAGTTCTCGTTTCACAATCAACTTTGAGATTCAGATTTTGGATCAACCTGAGCTGAGCCCCGACTCCACACAGCAGGTAGCTGAGAGATCCAGTTGCCTATAATACTGAGAACACTTTACACACAAAATGTACTGTGTGTATATATATATACTATGATATGAAACCATGTGTAGGCTATGTTATGATAAACTGCACATACTTATTCATATTTTAAATACACTGGAATGTAAAAGGCTTAGAGACTAACAAAGTTACTTTATTTTCGCAGGATTTACATCTTAGTCCTTTTCTATTGGCTGACATGCTGGGCTCTTCAGTGAAACAATGCTCGAAAATCAACCCATCAAAACACTGCACTGCCTGAATACATTAATTTAAGGTGTTTTTTTCCGTTTTCCACACTGCTCATTTTCCTCTGATCTGTTCACTCTACTACACGTGTCACTTATCAGGTGTGTAGTGAGCAAACAGCAGGACTTTTTTGCCTTATAGTATATCATGCCATACGCACATGATTTTGCAATTTTGTTTTGTCTTTAGTTTTGGTCAATACAAGTCATTAAAACATTCACACAAGTAGAGAAGTGGGGTGAAGTTGGTGAATAATCAACAGTTTACAAACAATCACAGAAGAGCTTGGATGTAGCTAAAAGCATAATGTTTTAATTGAGTAACTT
>JAODUG010000005.1:2335038-2364930 GCA_027564795.1 Aphredoderus sayanus | reverse complement strand
ATAGAGAGAGATAGAGAGAGAGAGAGAGAGAGAGAGAGAGAGAGAGAGAGAGAGAGACTGATGAAGCGGTAGGGGAAAGGCTGCGACAGGAAACTGAAGAACCTCAGACATGGGAGAGGGAGGGAGAGGTAACAGCTGGACATGAGCTCACCCTTGACGTGGTGACAAAGCACCTGCGGTTGACCGGTCCCCAGGGAGCACAGAGACTTCCTGGATGGCGGGCGGAAAGAATGATGGAGAACCAAATTTATGGATGGAGAAGCTCTGGGATGGAAAGGGAAAAGTACACCTAGTAAAACCTAAATGAATTTAATAGTAAGGAGAGACTGAGAGCTTCAAAAAATAAATGAATTAAATTAACTTGCATTATATGAAAGTATTAATTAGTAATACGTTGCCATAACAGGCTAGTTTATACAATGTACATAAACACACACACATACACACTGTAGATTCTACATTGCAGCACCACCCTGGATGACAGTGTCTTCAGTGCAGACACTGTTATCCACAGCGACTTACAGTCAGTACATTTTTCAATAGAAGAACAGTTCATACACTAGTTGTCGTACACAACCAACCTTGTTATGATACTGACAGCAGCATGTCGTCAAGGCTAACTTAGTTATACATACATATATTATCTATTAATATACTGTACACCATATCATCATCGTAATTGCTAGAAGCCTATGTGACATCATTCTAAGAGCTTAAGACAGCTCCAATGTCCAGGGTCACTTTACTGATTCAGGGAGAATCCCTGTCCTTTGCTTTAACCCTGTCCTATGGGTCAAAATGACCCTACATTTTCCACCCTCCTGCTGTCTGTGGACAGCGGGAGGGCTATAGTGTAAAAAGAGAGATGACGGCAAGAATCAAAACAAGGAATAATCAGGACTAATTCACTGAAGAGAAAAACGTCCAAAAAGGACATACTGTACTTTAGTCAGTATAACAAGAAAAGGCTTAGCAAGCCTAAATATCTGCTCTCCATCATGCACGCAAGCAACGTTGGCAAATAAGCTAAAGCAGCTCAGCTATTGTGCCCCAAATCTCCCAGCATGTGTTAGGTCTGGCACCATGCTGAGTAGTTACCAGCCTACAGCGATGGCATGCCATGCCTGCTGTTTCTATGGAAGAGGTTGGCTGTCCCGCTATAAACTCTAAATCCCCCTTACTATTCACTTTTAGCATATTCGCAAAAATGTTGGTGATTTTTAATTTGCCCCATAACTGAACTAAGTGTAGGTATTTCACAAAATAGCTGCTGACCAAGATCCAAGATATCAAATGGAGATAATTTGAGCCTTCCTCTTATGTCCATACGCTTGGGCTCATAAAGGCTCATGTCACTCTGCTTATATAATACTTTTATACAGAATATACACTGCCCTTTTTATTTTGCTGTTCTGTACACATTTTTTTATTTCGCATTTCTGTAATGCACGTTGTTTCCACAATGAACAGGACGTTTTAACCTTTGCTCATGTTGATCTACCTGTGCTTCAGAGTTAGAGGAAGAGGAGGAGCTCTTAGATGCCCGCTGTCGGCAACTGGAAAATCGTCTGGCTGAACAGCATTGCAGCTTAGGAGAGCTACGTAAGGAGCTTAGCCACAAAGGGTCGCTAGTGGGAGCCTTGAGGGCTAACCTCAAAGCCAAGGAACGGCATTTCTTAGAGGAACTTAAGCGCCGCAGCCACCGCTCCACCATCCTCAACACGGAGCTGCAGAAACAGACAGAGGCAGCAGCATACCTTTCCTTCCAACTCCACGCTGCCCGGCAGAAGCTGCACCATCAGAGACTGCAGCAGAGGCAGGGACTCCTACCCAGAACCAACGGTCAGGGGAGCCAGTTTGGCGCAGAACACAACTTCAGGTCTCCCCAGTGGCCCTCTCCTGTGTCCCCTGTGGTGAAACCCAAACGCAAGAGTGCAAGGTCATCCTCTAGCCAAATACGAGTGGAGCGTGCTAGGGAGTGTGTGCCCGTGGAGTGTGTGATGGGGCCTGCAGAACCTACAGCCATGCCCGATCCTGCGCTCTTCCTCCATCCCCGCAGGCAGAGGGCTTGTCTCAGGCACTCTCCGGCTGAGAAACAGCCTCCTTTGGACCTGGAGAAAGAGGAGGGGGCAGTAGGAGGGGCGGAAGGGTCAATAGAACCCCAAAATGCAGTATCTAGACTGGTGTCTACAGCCACAGTGACCTCTGCTGGTGAGACGAAGGCAGAGTAGCAACTTGTGAAACTGCACTTTTAATTGCATGATGAGAGCATGAGTGACTCTCAGCCTATTGGTGTTATTGTTTTGCACCTTGACTAGCTTGATACTGAGATTGACACAAGATAGACATTTTTTAATCAGTCATGGATATAACCTAAGACTGTGCAGCAAAACTCAAGATGGTTCACTTTAAAATCAATCTGTGAGATTGGGTAAATTCTGTTTACACTACTATCATTTGCTCTATAGACTATGGGGCCTTATTTGGGTATAACCCTTTTTTAAAGTAATGTGGTGGTTACTTTAACCTTATCAGTTTAGCCAGTTTAGGTGGACTAACAGCTTTGTCATGTGGCCCACCCACATGTGGTCGAGGACGGCCAACCACAAATCAACCATTTGTCTCTACACCACAGCTGAAATACTGTATGCTTGCTGTGAAATGTCTCTGAACAGAATTGTGGCAGTTTGGCAATGAACAAATACATGTTATGTATCTGGAATATTTTTGTTCAGAATTTGACAAGGAAATAGTCTTCCAGGGCACATAAATGTAAACGAGTACCAGTTATGTGGAATTTTGGTAATCAACAGAAACGGAACGGTCAGCCTATACAATCATTTTAGTATGACATTTTATGTTGTACAATGAGATAAACATTTAGGGGTGCAATTGGCTTTCTTTTCCTTGGTTGTGGCTGCCTTATATGACCAGACTATGTTTAAGTTATTTGTTCAACCAGATGTGCTTTCTGTATTGTTAACAGTGTCTAGTTTCTCTTTTATATGGTGTTGGGGCAAATACACACAAGAGGACATGGTTAGTTTAAGTTTGCCATTTTTATTATTGGTCAAAACATGAGATTTAATATCGTACGGATATTAAATCTATCTTCTCCCTGCCTTTATAATGTGTGTGTATGATTTTTGGATCAAATCAACACTGTTCTATTATATCATTTTGAATTCATCGTACTTATTGTTGGAATGTATGATTATCCCTATCACTTTAGTTGTCCACTTTATTTAAATCCTTATTTAATCCATATTGTGTAATTGTATTTGTATGCAGTACAGTGCATTGTAGCCTAGATGTTCATTTGAGAGATTTGTATTTATTATTATTATTATTATTATTATTATTATTATTATTATTATTATTTATTTTTAAGTGACAGGAAACATTTTTGAGGCTTGTGTGAGACAAGTGCTGTTTATTGCGACTATAAGTATTTGAGCCTGTATAGCAAGTGCTCACATCAATTACAGTCATATCTGAGCCTGCTTCTATTACAATTTGGTAGCCTCAATAACTTTTTAAGATGTATGCCTTCAGTGAAGACACATCCTCATATGAGCAAACACAGGCACAGAATGTGCATTTGGATAGAGTGCTTAAGGCAATATTTATTTATTCCTAGCTTCACTATGTTTGAGTATTAATTATATCATTTTTATAAAACATGCCTATAGTTATACAATTGTCTAATAGTTGTTTTACAATTTCTTTGAGCCATAATTAAGTGCTGATGAATAGATGTATAGCTGCCTGAGGTGCAACCTCAAGCCTATGAGGGTATATGCTGTTAGCAATTTATGCTACCTGACTGATGAGTGAAAATTAGCAAAACATTTTTTTTTTTTTTATTGCAAATGTGAAAGAATCATTTTGGATGGTACCTCTTTACTGACAAGCCATTAAAATGACTGCACTATTCCTCTTCAAGCTTTTAAAGTCAACAATAGCAATTTTATGTTCTATTATTATTATATTTTTTTTGCTTGAGGAAATCTGCATTTAGACTGTTATATAGAATATACATGATTGCACATCTAATCCAAATGAAGTGATACGTAATAAACCACTAGCTTTTTCTTTTTAAATATGTACACATATACTGTACATCATAGCAATATTTTACATTTGAGATAATTTCCACTTTGGATTAATATATCAAATACTCAAAATAAAATTCTTTCTTTCCATACAGTTTACAGGTGTATCTACATTATGCATTAATACATTCCGTTTTTTCTTCATTGTCACAGGCAGACCACAAAACTTAAGAAAACTTTTTATGTAATGCAGTGTAGAGCCTTACCTAAGTATTTTATGTCTACCTGAATTACACACCCTGTTATACTGTGGTTGCGTGTATCAACACATATTGCTTTATATCTTGATACACAAAATTTAGCAGGGCAATTATTTCACAACACATTAATAGAGAATGTCTTCCATGATTACCATTACTATGATTATTATTATCAGAAGTAGCATTGTTAATGTGGGAAAGTGTCCAAATCATCTGTCCTGATTTAATTTATATAATTGCATTTTACAATGTAGAGAAGATAATTTTGGTGTGTTTGGCACAATAAACGATTTTGGTATGTTTTCTTGTCTAAAGCAATAACACATTACAGCATCTTCTGGTTTTGGCTTGGCTGTTCATTGATTACCGCATATACTGTGTTTGCTTCCTATATGAAACCTATTGTACACATTATTTCAATAAAAGTAAGAATTAACTAATCTTTTTCTTTATTCATTTCTAGAAGATACTAATATTGTGTACATTTAGGACTCATTTGCAGTGTATTTCGGTTTGTAAAATATTATATATTGTATACAATTTTATATTGTAAGCACACTGCATATACTTGAAACCAAAGACTATACATACAGTAGCTAATACTTCAATGCAAGAACTTGTGGTGCACATGAAATGGTTACACATTCATTAAAAATAAAACATTTAGAAACATAAAATATTTTAAATGCATTCACCAAACTTGGTTCTAAAATATCTTAAATATTCTAACAATTTGATGTAATATTATATAATATTATAATTTGTACTATTTTTGATTTCATTATAAAGAGCTTTAGTATGTGGTAGCTGGACATAAAACTAGGGGCAAATGTTTCAATATAGATATAGAAATAAATTAGATCAAATAGCATTTTTAAGGCTGACTTTGTTTTGTTGAAATCATTGAGACCAAATAGCATTTTGAAGGCTGACTTTTTGAATCTTATCTAAAGCTGAATAGAACTTGCTACTGTCCTGTGGAGACTCGTACAGTAGGTCTGACTATGGGGGACCAAGTGATTGAATCACTTGGTCAAAACTAGGTCACTATGACAAAGGTCAGTAAAAACATAAGAAATCTACCAGACAAATTAATTAGCTGTTCATCGATATAACACCTTAGTGGTCTACCTGATAAGAACGGACAACAAATTACATAGTTGTAGACGATTATTGCAGACTACGTAGGCTATATTGTGTAGACTATACATAAAGGACTATTTCTACTGTGTTTAGCAGAATAAAGACGTTTGGCGTATTGCGCTTTCCGTAGCCATACGGCGAACTGGGAAGCAACGCAAAGGCAAAGAGGTCAAGAGGAGGTGGAGAAACCACGTGTGATGCGATTGCCATGTACAGCACTGTCCTTTCTCACTAGACTTGTTTTTGTAAGCGCGTACCCTTCGTATGTACCTGACTAGCCTGCTAGCTGGAGAAACCTCTTAGATTCACGTCCTTTCTGCAATTTTAAGCAACGGGTTTCTGTTGCTTCTTCCAACTCTAGCTGGCACTCTGACTGCTGACAATGGTTAGCAAGACGGATGACATCCCGGCGTCAGTGCCCGTTTGTAATCCAGTTGATCTCACAGATGAACGGAATGGACCCCACGAAAACAAAGAAGCCATCAAGACATCATTGAAGGATGCATGCGCTTGCGGTAAGATCACCTCTGGTGATAGGATTTGATCCTGTAATATCAGTGTTTGCGCTTGGCCCGACGACTTAACTGCAGTCCCATGGTCAGCATCTGACTGCGACATAATTACGAATTAGTAGTGGTTTCGCCCAGTGGTTTTCATACTGCATTTGCACATGTAGATTAAAGATTGTTTTGCATTCCGGCTGGTTACACGGTTAGTACGAAATCGTCAGCTCGGTTGCCTGTATGCTACCGGTATCTATCCCCACATGGGATAACATCTTGGAGTATCCACAGTCCACCAGTCTGAGAAGAGATGCAAATAAAGCAATTGAGCAAGGTGTTCCATTTTAAAAACCATATTTGCAATAACCAAAACTTGATTAAACTGGTCAGACTGACAGTAGGTAACGTAAGCTAAGCTACCACTGGCTGTCACATGAAGACGACCCAGTCTGTTTAGCTGCTAGCGCCGCTTAGTTAACGTCAGACCATGTGTATTTGTTGTAAAACCATTGCATAATTTAGACACGTAAATGAAAAGTTGGACATACGATATATAGGTGTCGCTATATATCAATGAAAGTTTATATATGGGTTAATGCTACAATTAGTACCTAGCTATGTTAACGCACATGTTCTGATCAGGGAAGAATGAACTGAAGGTCACCTTCAATGGAAGCGTTCATTGCTGTTTGGTCAGAGGGCATTTGCCTGACTTTGTCTCATTTGCCAAATGAAATATCTGCCATGAATCCCTTTTATTCTATTTACAGTGTTTTAAGTTGGAAGTCAATAAGCATGAATATAGTTTCGCCTAAGATGGCAGGTCACTGACGTCCCTCTCGGTAGGCAAAATACAGTATGACACCCCTGCTCATCTTCCCAGTCGAGTATTCCGCGACCGGGAAGCGGAAGTAGTGTTTTACAGAATGTCATGGTGCATGCACGGTGAGAGAAGGTTATACTTCATACATTTCGGGTCTGGTTGTGGTAATAAGTTGTCGGTAAGTATCAAACTGCATTCTGCAGACGCGTTGGTATCAGTATTAAAACCACGCAAGGCTACAATTGACCAATATGGTGATGTTGGTTAGAGTCTAAAACTGAACTTTAGTGAAGTTAAGTTATACAACCGCAGGCATTAGAAGTCATTGAATTCTTTATTGAGCCAAGTAACGTCTTGGTTGCAAGGCCTTTTCATTAAGAATAACTAATCCTAATTTTGTATACCTTCACATGCCGTTTTTGCCACTGTAAATGTGATATTTTCTACTATCTTGGTTTTTATACATATTATTTTAAGTCGTGCCAGATGGTGGTCTGTACATGGTCGTTTTGATTATCCTAAATCGCCATCCAATCTGTGTAAATTCTTACCCAGAGAGTTTTAGGCCAGTGTTTTAATCAGAATAGACGGTAGAATCCCCAGGTCGGCTCAATACTAACGCCATTTAAGATGCATATAATGAGTTGGATGTTATGGGAAAGAAGCACTTTGCAGTGTAGGCTGGTTGTGTTGTTACTGTAAATGATTTTTAAGTGGCTTGTGGTGTATGAGGATGACCTAGTTAATCTAAGACTGATCACTTTATTTGGATGGCTTCTGTGATGTAGAGTTGCCTGAACAGTCTAAACTAAATATGCATGCATTGACCATGATCATTTTTAATAAAATGTTAAGCAAGCTTTGCATATTTGGGCTATATTATTTTTATAGATGTTAAGTTTGTTATTTGTAGCTGGGCATACACACAGATTCTGTACATAATGCCATAAAAACAAACGTGGAGTTTATGAGATCAGGACTGTGCACTCAGATTCTGTGCATGTAGCCTATGTGTTTTCTGTTCAAATACAGGATGCCATCTTGTGGTGCAGCAGATCCCTGGTTCCCAAAAGACCTTGTAGGTTGTTTTTCTTAGGGCTGTCTGGTTTTGTAACGTTGCCTTGGCAGCAGCCACAGTCCCTTGTCCGCATGTCAAGGTCCATGGAGTGGATAGGAAGTTGGCTGGTGAATGAATGAATTTGTAGTCAAAGCCAGAATTGCCCTGGCGTCATGCTAGGCTAAAGTTTTCAGAGGTTCTGTAAAGAGCTGTAATGACTGATTGTGACACTTTCAGAAATGTTATTGACTGTCCTCTGATTGGAACAAATAATTACTAGTTTAAGTCTTAATGACAATACCAATTGATTAATAATAACAATGGCTTTACTGTATAATGTTTGGACGTTGTTGACGTGCACAGTACTGTTCTTGTTTTGTTTGTTTTATTGGCCATTCAGGATTTCTCCCAGAACTGCACGATTTTTACAGACGAAGTTAGGAATGTTTGACATCATGGTGGAACAGCAGACCTTATGATATGTCAACCTTCTTAATCAATTCACTATCTGACCTTTTAGTAGATGCATTGAATAGCACTGGCATGTGATAAAAAGGAAGTCTTAAGTAAGGTTGTGGAAAGGTGCCCATCCCATTTGGATTTTTACCAATTTACTGGTGTTTTGATGGCGTCAAAACAAAATGAGGTCAAACAAAATTTTGTTTGGGCAAGCTTTTGACATTCAAGATCATCACATTAAGCGACACTGGAGCTTCTAAAATTGCTATAGTCTTCTTTAATTGAGTCTGTCATCGTTGTCTATTTGTCTATTTTTTTACATATATTCTTGATAGAACAAGACACTCAGTAAACCATGATTCATGCCTTAGTTTATCTCCTTCTCCAAAATGGGACCTAGGTTCCTGTATATAGGGTATTGTTGGCAAGAAGGCTTCTTTCACCTATTACCACCACATATTTTGCTTTGTGGACAAATGGGTCAGATTTGTAATTCATGGACTACTTCATTGCTTCATCTCTCACATGACTTGTACTTTGTACTCTTCCCTTCTGTGCACTGATTAGTTGTTGCAGCTGACTGTTGCCTTGCTCTCCCCAAGCAACATTCCTCATCAAATGTCCAGTGGTGGACAGTAACAAAGTACATGTAATTCCTACTGGAGTACCTGTACTTTAGTGTTTCCATTTTGGAACACTGTTTTCTTTAACTGCACTACACTTATAAAACTAAAATTTGTAAAACTATAACGCCTAAATTTTGAGTGCCATCAACTTACATTTTTTATTCAGTTTTCTCATTAAAACAAGATAATTAACTAGTTATTATGGGAAAACAATGCATTGTTTTATCTAGACCTGTACTGATCGGCTGGTGACCGGAATTGGCCAGTTTTCACCTAGACCGGCCATGACTGGTGATCAGCCGGTCTCTCAAAATATAGCCGGTTACGTTACCGATTGCACACGGTCATGGATGCAGCATGCATTTGCTGGCTTAGCGTTCACCCGCGCCTTCTGCACTTTTAAATGGCTAACTGTCATGATAGCCTTTATCCCGAAGCCGGTAGGAAGTTTACTGTAAGTAGTCGGGTCAAATGTGTTTATTAAGACATTCCAACTTTAAATTGAGCGTCAAACGGCATAAATATATTTAAAAAATAAAACTGAGCAAATTACATATTGTTCATCTCACTGAAAAGGGTAGGCTACATGGCTTATATTGATCAATCCGTGCTGTTAAATAGATGCTGCCTTGTAGAAGTGTAAAACGAAGCTGGCGGCTAAGGGACTGTAGAAAAATTACGTAATGAGTACATTTAATACTAAATATATTTGCATATAAATTACATACTGCTGTAAAATGAAACTCAGAATCGGCAGGTCCAATTTTATAAAACAAAATGCAATCTTCTTATCATGAGATAAGACTCTAAATAAAAGTGAAATTGATGGCACTTTAGGGCTTCTGTAGGTGTCAGGTTTATATGGATAGCTTTATGCTGACACAAAACAAAAGGTCCACATTACTGACGGATAAATGAAAAGAATAGTAAATGATGGCATATGTTTGGCCTGTACTGTAGATCATAGTCAAATTCCGCTTGCCTCTTAATGATCCAGTTTATCCTTTCAGCCACCTTTTGGATCCCCACTCCCAACTCTGACATTTCCAGTATAGCTTTTCCAACAACTTTGAAAGGAAGGAACATCTATGCTTCCACTTTCATTTTAACTATCTTCTGGGTTCTCTGCATGGTTGTTTGTTATTCAGAGCGTGGCCAGTTGTACACTGTTGTCCCTCCCATCGCATCCCCTTCTTCCATACACAAGCTCACACCCAGCAGCGTGGGCCACATATGAGACGCTCACACTAGCCCCTTCTCTTTAGTAACCCTGACACTGTGTTGCCCTTGAATGTGTACAAGGACATGCTGGCTGACAGCAGTTGTCTCCAGTACCCCCACATAGGCCTCACTTAGTAGTGTCATAGATGGAAACAAGCCCATTTAAGTTTTTTGTAATTTCTTGGTCACCTTGGATGATATATCAAGCTAGTACAAGTATGTTTGGTCAGTGTAAATTCTATTCTTTATTGTGGTAATCAAACTCTCCAGAAGACGGTTAATAAATTGCATTTGATAAAACTAGTATAGCAAAAAAATGTTTTTACTAGATCACTTTCATTCACCTTGGGTTGATGTAAATTCCCAGTCTTTGGTAGTCGGACTATAACAGTAAGCTGTAGTACATAGTATCATAGTGATTTTATGTAATGGTGGCCCCAAAAGGGAGAAAGACTAGCTCTGCGTTGGCTAGTATCATGCAGAAGACCAGTTCTATTAAAGAAAGGAAGGCCCCACAGATCACACAGCTGAATGTTAAAATCTTGTGTCCAGTTGCCCGAATTAGCTAACCTGACACGCCAGATGGTTGTTACTCTCACAGATCATGGCTCTATTCACACAACCATTTGGGAAGCCATCCATTGAAACTGTTTTAAAATGGCAGGTGAATACTTGGCAGGTAATTGGATGAACCATCGGTCTGTCTGTAGGAACTGCCATTGTTGTTTTCGAGTAGCTTTCACTGTCCTCACACCTAAACCACATCCGTAGCTACCAGTACAATGCTTATTGGTCGGATTCAAAGGCGTTACAGATGCTGTCATCTGTGTTTGAAAGAACCTCCCTAATAATAGTGCCATGCTTTCATGTCTCTTTTCTCCCATTCATTAAGATTGAATGTTCTTGTAAGGTCTAGCTTCTGGGTCTGTTTTTTGTTATGCAAGGCAGCAAGCCCTCTGCTTTTTCCCTTTGGTAATAATGTTGGCCATGCCTACATCTGTTCGTGTTCAATTAGTGCTACAACCATTTTTCTCTTGCAACAGTGTTACACTGTTAGCAAAGCTCATTTTATTATCTTGTGATCCGCAGAAGAGTTAGAGCACTTATTTGTTACTTGCTCATCTTAAGATACGCCTGTGTTATCCAGATGTGGTTGTAGGCGTATAGCTAATTAAAAGACTTTAATTCAATTATTACCCACCCTCATTCCATGTCCAATGACAGGTCACGGTGCAGACACAGCGGTGATGAACGGTGGGGGGGAACACAAGATCACAGAGGAGGGGGAATCCAAGCAAGATGGAAGTTCTGAGACGGACGGAGGGGAGGACTCCAACGAGCAGGAAGTGATTGTGATCCAGGACACAGGCTTCACTGTTAAGATCCAGGCCCCTGCAGCAGAGCCCTTTGACCTGCAGGTACTGTATGGCTTTAATCTCTCTGCAGGACAACAACAATTCCACCTCCCGTATCCTTAGTCTGAATGGTGAGGCGGAATTAATGCGCAATATTAATGCCTTGACAACACTGGGAAAAATTCAAAAGGGCGTCAGGTTCAAAACGATATGTCTATGTCAGAGACATCCCAGCAGATGCAAAGCAGTATCCTCACGTCAGCACACTACGCAGAAGAGAGGGCGGTGGGGCTGAGCTGTGGCTTGTTGGATTTAAAGCAACAATCACTGAAAGCGACTGTTGTTCTGAGAACATGTTTAAAATGGGCATAATACGGTGCTATTCCACATAATCTGTGGTATTTTCACTTAAACATGTGAAATACATTACATTAAGAACTCAAGGAACTATGTCAACATGTGTTAAAGGAGCCACTTTAATGCGGTTTACTTGCATTTGAATCCTCCATTATATCTAAAGCCCTGTCCCCCATCAGGTGTCTCCACAGGAAATGGTTCAGGAGATCCATCAGGTGTTGATGGACCGCGAGGACACCTGCCATCGGACCTGCTTCTCTCTGCAGCTAGATGGCAACGTTCTGGACAACTTTGCTGAGCTGAAGTCCATCGAGGGCCTGCAGGAGGGCTCCCTGCTCAAAGTAGTGGAAGGTTAGGAACACTGTGTGTCGTGGCCACACCAACGCTATAGGGGGCAGTTAGGCCCGTCATGATTCATGCAGATTGCACTGTTTGAGATAACTTGTATCGTGTTTGAATAATGGTTGTCTTCATGTCCCCCTTAAGAGCCATACACTGTGCGTGAGGCTCGCATCCACGTGCGCCACATCAGAGACCTGTTGAAAAGCTTGGACCCCTCGGATGCCTACAATGGAGTGGACTGTAACTCCCTCTCTTTCCTGAGCGTCTTCTCTGACGGGGACTTGGGAGGTGTGTGTGTGTGTGTGTGTGTGTTGTCAACCCAAGCGAGAGAGAACAAACCTGTGTGTGCTTCAACCTCTTGTGGGTTTTCTAAGGGTCAGATACGCACGTGTTCCAAGGCTGCATACCCTGACCCTGTCTTGCCATTTGTTTGCAGATACTGGCAAGAGAAAGAAGAAGGGTAATGAGTTAGAGCAGATTGATTGCACACCCCCAGAACACATTCTCCCTGGCAGCAAAGAGCGTCCCCTGGTGCCCCTACAGCCACAGAACAAGGACTGGAAGGTAATAAAGGTGCTAGCCTTACTGATTTAATGTCATCCAGCCTTTAATCCTCCTGCTGTACTCCCGGTCAAATTGACCCAATGCACTACCTTAGTAGTGCCAGCAGAAGGCACCAACCACAGCACGTATGACGTGCCGCAGTTGCCGCCATCTGCTGGCGCAACACGGTAGTGCATGGAATCCACAGTGGCACAAAAAAGTAATGTGTAAAGATGGACCTGCTGATGTCCAGGTATTGATGCTTTGTTTTTTCCTTTTTAACACCCTTGGTTTCAAACTCCAACAGCCTATGCAGTGCTTGAAGGTCCTGACCATGAGCGGATGGAACCCCCCGCCAGGAAACAGGAAGATGCATGGTGACCTCATGTATCTGTACATGGTGACTGTGGAGGAAAGGCACATCAGTGTTACTGCCTCTACCCGAGGCTTCTACCTCAACCAGTAAGTAAACGCTTGTTTCGCAACTTGAAAGTGATTTCACACATTAAACTAGTGATAAAATGTATGGCGGTGACCATAAGTATGTATGCTTTCCAGATCTACTACATACACCTTCAACCCTAAGCCAGCCAATCCTAGCTTCCTGAGCCATTCTCTGGTAGAGCTTTTGAGCCAGATAAGCCCTGCCTTCAAGAAGAACTTCACTGCCCTGCAAAAGAAAAGGTATATATCTCCTCACTTGCATTCTCCAGTAGTTTAAAAGTATATGCTTAAGGCTTTTATTACATTTAAGCATAATGGTCAAAATAGTCAGTTACATCTTCGAAGGCCAACAGTAAGCATCACCTACAGCTTACATATTATTATTATTATTATTATTATTATTATTATTATTATTATTATTATTACTACTACTGCTACTACTGAATGTAGGTGATCTGTGGTTATACCTCCTGCCTAACTCATGTAAGACTTTGGTTAGGGCAAGAGGGCATATTGCCAAGGTCTTTTTGAGTTGTACAAAGACTATTACTGTATATGGTCGATATTAAGCACATTCTACTGTAACATAGTGACATCAACTATGAAGTATGAGTAGAGATGTAAACAAAAATAGTAAAGCTGAATTAGAAACCTAATTACCGGTAAGTAAACTTGTCCTTCCTCTCTTACTGGTTGCTCCAGGGTGCAGAGGCACCCTTTTGAGAGGATAGCCACGCCCTTCCAGGTGTACAGCTGGACAGCTCCTCAAGTGGACCATGCCATGGACTGTGTCCGAGCTGAAGATGCTTACACCTCTCGCCTGGGTTATGAGGAGCACATTCCTGGACAGGTAAGACTCCTATATATTGTGTTGGGCCAAATATGCTGTGTTTTAAAGAATAGAGGCATACAACAATTCTATTATTGAAAGTTTTTATTATTGTATTTTCAGACAAGAGATTGGAATGAAGAGCTCCAGACTACCAGAGAGCTGGCTAGAAAGAACCTGCCAGAACGTCTACTCAGAGAGAGGGCAATATTCAAGGTACCATTCAAAATGTACTGTCTAATCAATTTCTATCGCTGAATTATTTGAAAATGGTTTCTTTTAGTTTAGAATCCTAACGAGCTATGTGCAGGTGAAAAATCAGTGTAGATCAACATTTTCCTTTTTTAAAGAATCAGAAGTGGACAACATGTTTCAGTGCTCCGAGGCCACTGTGGTCTAAAGCCTAAACTGCTGAGTCATTCCACCATGTCAGTCCCTCCACTCCCTTGACATCCGGACTGGGCCTGTCGTTGTTGTTGTCTGTGGGTAGGTCCACAGTGACTTTGCGGCGGCTGCCACCCGAGGCGCGATGGCGGTCATCGACGGCAACGTGATGGCCATCAACCCCGGCGAGGAGACGCGAATGCAGATGTTCATCTGGAACAACATCTTCTTCAGCCTGGGCTTCGACGTGCGCGACCACTACCGCGAGCTGGGCGGCGACGCGGCGGCCCACGCCGCGCCCACCAACGACCTGAACGGCGTGCGGGCGTACGGCGCCGTGGACGTGGAGGGCCTGTACACGCTGGGCACCGTGGTGGTGGACTACAGGGGCTACAGGGTCACGGCGCAGTCCATCATCCCCGGCATCCTGGAGCGCGAGCAGGAGCAGAGCGTCATCTACGGCTCCACTGACTTCGGCAAGACGGTTGTGACCCACGCAAAGTACCTGGAGCTGTTGGAGAAAACCAGCAGGCCTCTTAAGGTCAGCGGCAGGATGACCTCTCTTACAGTTATTATTATAAATGTATACACACGTGCGCTTGAGAGGTAACATTCTGCATCCATATTGTAGGTCCACAGCCACACTGTTCTCAGTGAGAAGGATGACACGGTGGAGCTGTGCTCCTCCGTGGAGTGCAAGGGAATCATCGGCAACGACGGGCGCCATTACATCCTAGACCTCCTCCGGACCTTCCCTCCCGACCTCAACTTCCTGCCTGTGGATGGGGAGGAGCTGCCCCCGGAGAGCAGGCGCCAGGGCTTTCCCCGCCTGCACCGCCACCGCCTGGCCTGCCTCCGCCAAGAGCTAATCGAGGCCTTCGTTGAGCACAGGTACATGTCGGTGGTCATGGGAAGCACGTGTTGTCCAGCATGTCTCACCACAGCTCGAATGCTGTTTGTTCCACCGCAGATACCTTCTGTTTATGAAGATGGCAGCGTTGCAGCTCATGCAGCAGAAGGCGAACAAGGACGTGAAAAAGTCCACGGCGGACGCGGCCGCCCTCGCCGCCATAGAAGCCTCCGAAAACTCAACAGGAAGCTCCTCGGAATCGTCCGCGGAGACGTTGACGGAGAACGCAGGGGGCTCCGCTGACGCCCTCAAGACAGAGCACACGGACGACTGCCAAGCTGCTAGCACTCTGCAGACCACTGCTAACACTGACTCCTCCAAGCCCGTCACCAACGGTGTGTTGGAGCCTGTAGCCACTTGCAATGGGGAATGCCAGGGCCATCTGGGGGGTAAGGAGCCTGAGGAAAGTATCCCGGGGTTAGCTCAGGCCAAAGAGCTGGCGGAGTCCTTAGTTGCTGAAGATGGATCTGGGATTGGTACGTCCACTAATGCTCCCCATGCAGGGAATCAGGGCCAGGCTAGGACAAAACAGGGCGAGCTATCCTGGTGGATTAGATTCACGCAGTTGGCAGAATATGCTGGAGAAATGTCTCCGCTGTTGCATTAGTTACTGCCATCTAAGGGACTTCCACCTGGCTAGCTGTTCTTGCTTAGTCCTCTGCTTATCTTGGCATGCTGGGGGTGGGGGGCGAGCATGCCACTGTTATCAATCAATCCACTCCTTTTTCACAAGTTTTCTTTTAATCATTAATTAAATACCGTCATAAAAGAAATCCCAGTAATGTGTTGCTTTATACCTATTGTCTTTTATGTGTCAAATAACCTGATTTTTGCAAGCTTTGACACATTGCCCTAATCTGCATGCCAAGTAGACAGATTATTTTATTATTAATGAACAGCAGCAAATATCTTTTTCTGCCAAACATTGTGCCAACTATCAAATTTAATATTTTACTCCTTTTTCCCTTCTTGATCCTACATTCATCTAGACCCCAAAAGTCGTGAGGTGGTCCTCAATGCCTGTAAGGCAGTGGGCTCAATCAGCAACACCTCATTTGACATTCGCTTCAATCCTGACATCTTCTCCCCAGGTTGGTATCATTGCTGTAGAATATGTTGTAACTTGAATATGATGTATCTTTTTCAAAATTCTTCAGTACAGTGAAGATTGTGTACAGACTTCCAGCCCTAGATATATGTATAAATATTATCAGCAAGTCTACCAAACAAATTCACATAGGGTCTTTGGGTTGCTTTACCAGGAGTGCGTTTCCCAGAAGACAGTGCTGAGGATGTCCAGAAACAGAAGCAGCTCCTCAAAGATGCTGCTGCCTTTTTGGTGTCTTGCCAGATCCCCTCCTTGGTCAGTGATCTAGATAAACACACACATTCACTGCTACTCCTGTTTACTGCTAGATGATATGCAACTTCAGTTGGTTAGCATATGGCTGCATCTACTACTTCCATCTACCACAATTGTTCAGCAAGTTCCGCGCACACAGTTTTACACAAGTGTTTGTTTAGGTAAAAGATTGCCTGGACCACAGTGCCCTGCCGATGGATGGAGCTACACTGACAGAGGCCCTGCACCAACGGGGCATTAACGTCCGCTATCTGGGTTCTGTTCTTGAGTTTGTAGATAAGACCCCTGCCAAGGACCAACTGGAACACTTCTATGTAAGACTTACCCCTGGTCGTCCCACTGTACAAACACAGCATGCTGATAATGCAGTTGTATTACAAATATTCAGTGCAATTACATGTGAGACTTGAGTAAGTAAAAAGTACGCTAAGGCAAGTATGCCTCAATGCCATACTTGCCAAAGCTGATAAGGTAATGTTATTTGATTGACAATTATGAAAACATTTTCTGAGAATAGATGAATTGCTGAAGATGTTATTTTCTGTACTTTAGAGAATAGGAATCAGTGAGCTCATCACCAGATGTGCAAAACATATCTTCAAGACATACCTGCAGGTTTGTCCCTTTTGGATTTACTGTATATGCTAAGCACAGCATAGGAAAATGACTGCAGTAGCTACTTACCTGACAACACCTTGGCCTGTTGTCTAGGGTGTGGAGCTGTCGGCGCTCTCTGCCGCCGTCAGTCATTTCCTCAACTGCTTCGTGAGCTCCTTCCCCGACGCCGTAGCCCACCTGCCTCCCGATGAGCTTGTGTCTCGTCGCAAGAGCCGCAAACGCCGCAACAGGGTCCCTGGGGGAGGTGATAACACTGCATGGGCCAGTCTCACACCCAGCGAGCTGTGGAAGAACATTGCCTCTGAGGCACAGAGCTACTATCATTTCACCTTGCAATGGTGAGGCTTTACTGCATGTCCTAATGTAGCAATGACCACCTACAGTTTTTGCAGCTGTGCAAAGTTAGGAACTAATATTATATTTTATTTATTGTATATTTCAATCTTGTAGTAGTTATTCCTACAATGCTAATAGAATTATTACATGTATTTTACACTTTGTCTAAAACCAGTTTTATATATTGCATATTGACTTTAATGCAACTATAGTTTGTAACATTTATCAGTGTATCATCTTGTATGTATTTTTGTGCTTTAAATGGGTATGTAGTTATTGGTTACAAATAACATGGTGTTTTTTTTCTTCTTCTACATTTGTGCATGTACAGTGAAAGTGTGGACCAGGTGGTAGAGAAATATGGCCTACAGAAAGTCACTCTGCTCAGAGAAATCTCCATCAAGACTGGCATCCAGGTATTATATATATGCTCTAAAGTAATGCCTAAATTAACTTTATCTTTTCCTATCCTTGACAATTATATTAACTTTCATAATTTCTTAGATTCTGATAAAAGAGTACAACTTTGACAGCCGCCACAAACCAACCTTCACAGAGGAAGACATCCTGAATATTTTCCCTGTTGTGAAGCACGTTAATCCCAAAGCATCAGATGCTTTCCATTTCTTCCAGAGTGGACAGGCCAAAGTGCAGCAAGGTTAGACTTCTTGCCATAAAGAAATTACAAAGTAATCAATGGTTACTTACAAAATTAATACATGGTTTTATGAACTGTGAACTCTTTGTCAAGACCCACACTACTATATGAGGCCAAACGGTGACATTTCTAAGACTGAGCTTTCTCTCTTTGTTGCAATGTCTTGGCCTACAGGCTTCCTGAAGGAGGGCTGTGAGCTGATCAACGAGGCCCTTAACCTCTTCAACAATGTCTATGGTGCAATGCATGTGGAGATCTGTGCCTGTCTTCGCCTGTTGGCTCGCCTAAATTACATAATGGGAGACCACCCTGAGGTACAGTAGGATGGCTCTCAGTTGATGTAAAGTGATGCTGAACTTTTGTAAAACCCTCCACTGTAACACCCCACCTCAATATTCTGTATACAAGGGATTAATGGCTCAGTGTTATAAGAGCAGGTTTTAACGTGTCCTGTGTTCTGACTCTTGTTTACATGCAGGCTCTCAGCAATCAGCAAAAGGCTGTTCTGATGAGTGAGAGGGTACTGGGCATTGAACACCCTAACACTATTCAGGAATATGTAAGTTGTTTTTCTACTGTACATGTTTTATTACCTCTGCCGGGGAGGTTCTGTTCTCACTTGCTTTGTTTATGGGATAATGGAATGGTAGACATTAAGTGGTTTCCAAGAATTAATGGAATGTAGTGAAATAAGAAAACAACAAACATTAGATGGGTAGTAGCTGCATAAAACATGAGACTTTAATGTAGTTTATTGAGAATTGTTTGGCTTTAGTGGCAGTAAGCGCTCTACCTAGTTTCTCTAGTGGTGTTTCTGTGTTCCAGATGCACTTGGCTCTGTACTGCTTTGCCAATGGCCAGCTGTCCACGGCTCTGAAGCTGCTGTACCGTGCACGGTATCTCATGCTGCTGGTGTGTGGGGAGGACCACCCAGAAATGGCACTCTTGGATGTAAGCCCTCTCAGTCTCGCTGATTCCAGGCATTAAACATTTCTGGGCTGTTTATCATATTTGTATTAACGTACAGTAGATTGCTTGATTGTTCTCTGTATGGTCTCGGGTCTCCACCCACAGAGCAACATAGGCCTTGTACTGCATGGGGTAATGGAATACGACCTGTCGCTAAGATTCCTGGAGAACGCCTTGGCCATCAATACAAAATACCATGGGCCCCGGTCTCTGAAAGTGGCCCTGAGGTAGGGAGACGTGCGTGATCTCTACTCTATGTATTCATGGGTGTACATGAGGATTCACATTTATAAATCCCATTGTTTCTCAGCCATCATCTGGTGGCAAGGGTTTACGAGAGCAAAGCTGAGTTCCGCTCTGCACTACAGCATGAAAAGGAGGGCTACACCATCTACAAAAACCAGGTATGGAAGACCTACAAAACTGAGGGTATTTTTAATAGTTTCTGAGAAATGTGTTGATGATGATCCTTATGTTGGCCTTCTCAGGTGGGTGAGGCCCATGAGAAGACCAAGGAGAGCTCAGAGTACCTTAAGTATCTCACCCAACAGGCAGTGGCTCTGCAAAGAACCATGAATGAAATCTACAAGAACGGCTCTAATGCTAGCATCATGCCACTCAAGGTGATTTGTTGTAGCGATCTGCAGTTAATGTGATTAGTGCTTTGCAAGTTAGACAGATTTTTATTTACATTTCTCCTGGCTTTTCAGTTCACCGCTCCTAGCATGGCCAGCATCTTGGAGCAGCTTAATATCATCAATGGTATCATCTTCATACCGCTCAGGTATGAGGGAAAGCATGATTCAAACAACCTGGGGTTTTTGGACTGTGATATAGTACATGAGGTTCATCGCATCCAACTTACCCTAAATGTGTGTGTGTGTGTAAATATATAACATGGTATTCTATCTCTGATTCAGCCAAAAGGACCTGGAAAACCTAAAGGCAGAGGTTCAGAGGCGCCAGCAGCTGCAGGTGTCTGGGAAGGCTGAGGAGGCGGAGGACACCCTGCTGGAACTGGAGGACAAAATTCCCATCGATTAAAAGTCAGGAGCCCTTAACAGAGCTAGCGGCAAGGCTGCATTCCAACAGTCGCCTCATTGAGCCTGTGGACCCACAAGCTGAGCAATCTAAATTAACACTGAAAAGGTTGGGGAGGGATGGATCAGTGCAGTAACACTGACCACCTGAATAAACTGTACAGTTAAAGGAGTAGGGGGGAAAACATGCAGGGGTTTCCTACAAGGTAGGAAGGAACGAATGAATATTAAAGACCATAAAATCAAAGTACAATAATAATGTGCAATCTCTAAACCTACAGCCCACGGACTTGTCAAAGTAGCAGAATGAAATTGACTCCCAAATATGCTGCTCACTATATACTTGTATTGAAGAGTGAATGTGGTCGAGAGGGAGAACGGGGATGACCATGACGTTGTTTACCACAGTTCCACAGCCTCCGAGAGACCAGCACTACTCAGTGCTTTGGCCCACTGACTAAAGAGCCTCCCGAACAATCAAGGCATAGTCTCTCTCTGTGGCCACATCTAATAATGCTTCAGATTATAAGTCACTTGCACCCTGTCACAGGGCTCAGGGCTAATTTACACTGTGCAAGAAATCTAAATTGGTCATTTATCATGTGGGGTGTCAGAATGTAAAATCCCTTTTTGTTGGTGATCTCTGCAACACATGCACCTCGTTTTTGGGTGCCTGATAAATACTTAAGCTCCCCACCATAATTTTACCCCAGATGGGTGGCTGCTGTGTCCCAGTGTTGCTGTATGCGAAAAGAAATGAAGCAATTGAAATTTAAGCCAAACATTTGGATTGAATTGATATTACTTTTTCACTAAATAAAATGAATTCTCTTCTTTTGTTCAAGAGGAAGAATCCATTTTAGGTCTGTCAATTTTTGGTTAATTTGAGCCATGTGTATTTTTTAGAAACATGATAAATAGGATGTATAAATTTATTGGATTTAGGAAAATACTTGATCAATGTTAATGAAAACACAGATTTTAAAACGTCCAGTTTTGGCTTCAGCAGAGTTATCTATGTAGGCTATTAGCTGTATTCAATCTATTTTTCCACTTTGAAAGTGTGTATTTGTGTGTTGCTTATTGTGTGTCTGTGTAGTCCAACATAAAATCTGTTGGCCAGCAATTTGGGATATTGCACCTTTAAAATTGGTCACCCCAACAATTTTATTTTTCTATACATAGCATACAAATCAGATGGCTTTTTGCATAATCATGGTTGATAATGTTGTAATTCTGCTCATAGGAAGCTACTTGTCACCATTTGATAGAATGGTATCAGCCATATTGATGAATTATACATGTTTTCGTCATTGCTGGGTCATATCATTCTGGTTGGTTGTGAGGGGCCCAATCACAAGAAACCTATCTTTAGCAGTATTTGGTGCACATTTTAGTGCTGCTTGGATGTGAACACACATGGCATCAAAAGTGGACAACGAAGGGCTGCTGTAGTTTAATGTACCAAAAAAAGTTTGTGTGCTTGTATACATGCAATGTGTCCCTCTCTTAGCGTTTTTTTCTTGACTGTTGCCGTGTCTAAATGTATGTCATTAAAGCAATAGAGCTGGTGCTGAAATGATTGTTTATGAGGGTTTTTAACTTGGAACTCGTATGTATCGTATGAACTGCTGTACCAACAGTAGCCTGTTTCTTCCATAACACAACAAAGCTATGCTTTAAAAGCTGATACTTTGGTTATTGACAATTTATATTCTTGGTTCTTGACCATGCTCCCATTCGCAAGTGAAGGGCAACATTAACAAATCCATTTTTGTTTATGTATACTTTAAGCCTATTGCCTAAGCAAGAAATAGGCATCTTTGCAATTTCAAAGGATGGAAAAAGTATTTAGTTGTCCCTTTATCCGTTTTCCTATTGTGAATTTACTTAAAGCTAAAGTTCGTTTTGTGTCCAAAGTTGAGAAATTCTAAAGTCAAAATATTGCACAACGTTTATACCAACAATGTCCATAAGGTGGCGCATTAGATATTGCTACCACCAATAGGTATCTGTATGACAGATGTACAAAATTACGGTTTTTGTTTTGCAATAAAAGAAAATCGCCGCCATTGGCTGCTACTTTTAACTTGCAGAATTACCAGAAGATTACGTCATAGTTCGGCCATATGAATAATGACATAATATATCAAATAAGTTTACAATTATGACAACCTGGAATTTGACGAGGGGTCGTTTTCATTGGTCGTTTAATGTCCACTTTTTTTTACTTAAGCTAGAACTGGAGGCCTATAGGCATAACATAACATTTTTGACAAAGAAAGCGATCTACTGTAACACAGTCACCATTGTCACACGGTGTTTGACTACTCTGATTGATATTTCTGTGTGACTCAAAACAATCTTTGCCTTAAGGTTATTTGTAATTTCTCTGAGATTTCTTCTGTACTGGACAGAGGAATACAGTAGTCTTGTGTGGTACAGTAGCCTGTCTGTTGCTTTGCAAAATGTATGCAGTGTTAAAACATCTTTCAAATAAATGAACATATTTTTTACTGGATTGTGTATAGTAGAAACGATACAATCTGAAGAGTATAAATTATAATGTGAAGATCAGATATTTATTATCTAAGACCATTAAAATATTACTGGAACGTCGATGGTGACGAAACATGTCACTAAAGTAGCCTAGCTCCTGTCTAGGGCGTGCGCGCTCCTGTCAGATTGTGAACGCGAATTGGTGCGCATGCCCGACTGAAGGCGAATGCGGTACGAAAAACAAGCAAGGATAACTAGATACAACACGGCATACCTTACCTACTGCTCAGAAGATCTTTTTTTTTTTTTTTTTACAATTTGTCACGCACTGTTGGGCTGTGTTGATCTTCGATGAGCTTGGAATATCTACGGAGACAAAATAGGGTGAGTTTAAACGGGATTTATTTCAGACGCTGTTTGGTATCGAAGAAATCTAGGTGGGGAAAATGACGATGTGGCTGTAATTTTTGCACCTCCTTTTTATGTCTCAAAATGGCGGATAGGCCGCTTGAAGCAGCAGGTAGCTCATCTGTTAAGTTTACACAAATTAACGCAGGAACAATTGTGTTGTTTTGATAACAAAACCTCACAAGCACAGCTTATGCACGTTAGGTACAAATAACTGCACATGTAATGTTCTGAATTGTAGCTAACCAGCCTAGCTAGCTTGGCTATCAACTTTCTAGGTGCATTGCTGACAGTGTTGTACTAAATTTGTTCCTCACCCAAATTGTCTTTATGAGACTGCTACAAACAACCGGTGTCTTGTCTACTGTATCAGTAGTCTAATGTCACAATTGTAGGCTAAATATGTCGATTTAAAGTAATCAATAATAGGATACCTATAGTGATCATATACTAAACTTTAACAAAGGTAAAAGTACAAAGGGTAATTACGCCATAAGTAAATGTTTATACTAACCAACTTGTGTTCTCATTCACACAACATTGGCGGTGGGGGGAGGCGGGCAATTGCGGTACCACAGTGTCCGTTAGCATGTTGGCTACCTTAACTTTAGCCAGTGCGTGATAATGCTAACTGCGATTTTAACATTACTGGCTGATCTATGATTTTGTGTGCAAACACGGAATATTGAATTGTACATATATTGTATATGTGGGACACATAAAACAGACAACCGATGCTAGTCGTTATTTTATGTATATGCGCTGGCTGCCTTTCAACCTTGCGAGACTATCTAGGTCACCTTCTACAGTACTTGAAATATTTATGAAAAATATCTAAATGGACCTACGTTTTTTGAGAGGTGTATCACAATGAATCTACAATGAAACATGACTGTTGTATGCCCTGTTGTTTCTGTTGTTGAGATGCTGTTTGTTGGTTGGTTATCTTCCTACCATGTTCAACTGAGGCATGACCAGTTTACCTCCTTGATGGGATATGCTAGCAACTGTAACAAGTAATTAGGGTGGAGCATATAAAAAAAGTATAATAATAATAATAATAATAATAATAATAAGGAGCATCAGGCATGTCCTCATAAATCTGCACTGTTGTTTTTAAATCTGACAGACGATTTTTTTTTTTTTGTCTGTATATTTCTCTCTCTGTTGCTCACAAAGCAAATATTAAAGTGAGGAAAACAATTTCCCTCCCCTAAATTTAAGGGATAGAACAGTAAACAACATAGGACAGGACAGCCTGTCTGAGACAATGTTGTTCTCCAATGATAGTTGAGAGCAGAATGAAGGTGTTTTGTTGTGATGTGATTCCCAGCAAATGTATAGTCTTAAAGTATGGCTGAGGAATGCATTTTGTTGTCCTATTTCTCCATGAGATGGAGGCTGTACTTATCTAGGTACTTTGCACTATACTGGTCTTCTGTGGCAGCCTATCTGCCAAACTTAATATGCTACATTAAAAACAAAAGTCAAGTTAATGGCTTTTGTCATGGTAATGTTGGTAGAGATGTAATTGTAATATTGTCACATCCATAGTTTTCTTGTTTTTTTGATCTACATCATCTGTTATGCTTTCAGATGTGTTAATGGAACAAATAATTTCCCATTGGCCAAAAGTTGGGATAGTACCAGGTCCTTCTTTAGCACCTGCTGTGTTGAGGGTCCAAGCAAGCTGAGGCGTTACCAATATGTGACATGAAAACAATGCAGACTGCTGATTGGCTTGAATCATCACTGCATTATTGCGCGACATACTACAAGCTACTAAAGCAGCCGTAACTTTTTATTTACATCTATAATGGGTGCGCCTTCTGTAATGTTCATTTTTGGTGCTAAGTTCCCGAAGGCAGCACTAATTTAACACTGTACCTTTTGACTAACTCGGTTAACATGAAATCTGTTCCCAAAAATGGGACCAAAACTCCGCTCAAGAAAGATAATAGAACCCGGCTGATAATATTGGTTAACCAATATTTTGGACAAAATTAGCATTTTACCTATACATTTGCGATATTTTCACAGATTATGAGGCCGCTAGGTTTTTTTGCAATTCATTATTTGCCCACGAGGGAGCTGTTTCATTTAATATAAGTTGACACACTACAAGCCTTCAAAAGAAGCTTGCTGCCTTCATTCTATACATATTATGCTCGCATGAATTAACATAGCAGAAGAGATTGAGTAATACTACGTGATGTGAAGGATCAATGAAGAGACTGCACAAGAAATTCATGGACTGGCTTTTACAAATGTAGAAAACAAATGCAGGCAGTTACAAACCTTATGACTCCTCCCTAACGTTAGCTTTAGGCTAATGATCTGCCTTGATGCTACCGGAAAAACAAAAAAAAATTAACAGCAGTGTACATCCATGTTCTTTAAGTAAGATTTCAACAAACAGTTTGTTGATGTGTTGCTGCAGTGCCATCCCTTACATAGCCTGAGTTTACTGACGAGATGCATTAATCCGACATCTTCAATCAAGAGAGAACTTAAAAGTGAGTAGGCTACAGGTTGTGCTGTGCATCCGTGTTCTGCTGTTTGTGTGTAATGTTATGGGTCAGTATGCCTATTGTATTGTCAGTATTGAGCACCACCAAAAAATGTCCCGAGGCGGAAATCCTTGTCAATTGTCTGATCTGTTTGCAAGGAGCTGTTACACGGCTATCCCAACCTATACCCAGTGGTGTCATCTTTGTCTCATGGAGTTATCTAAATAATCTAACCTAATCTAGTCCTGTTTGAGGCAAGCATGCAAATAAGTACATTTTAATCTCAATTTCCAAGGCTAAGCCTTGGAAGTTTGCATCTTTGCCTATCTCAGGTGGCTTGTAATAAATTAGACTGCAGTAAAGCCTGTATCATGTCGCCAACATTTTATTCCACACGCACATAGCCAACAACTTCACATTTAAAACGCTTGGCAAACAGGCTGAAAACGCAAACTAATAAAGCATTCTGACTTTTTTTTTTGTTTTTTGTTGTGTTCCTCTCCTATAAATAAACTTTGCATGGTCATAAAACAGGATAATATCTGTCCATGGCTGAGAATCTGTGCTTCCTACATTATAACCTGCAAAGTACTCAAGTGGCAGTAACAAGACTAGTAATGACTGAAGCCAGAGGTTTGAGATTATAAAAAAAGGTACAGACCATTTATTGTTGCTTAATGTGTTTTATATAAATATTTGTTTGTTTCTTTTAGTGTTATTCTGTAACAACTTAATAGTATGGACAAGGCGCCAAATACAGCAATGTAGGCTACATTATTTGTAAACTACGGTAGTGTATGCACTCATCTACTGTTGCTCGCTACTAGCATACTTACAGACGCATGATTTCAAAGCTAGTGAAGTGTATTCAAATTCAGCCAGAAGAAGTAAAGAAAAACTCTGACTAAAGTTTTAAGATAATAGCGAAATGTATTAAAATCAGCAATGAACATTCCAGGTACAATTTGTTACACAGCTGTGGACTGCAGGAAACACACACTCGTCAATGTTCTTGTGTGAAATGAAAATGCAGTCCCGTTAACCACTTCCCCTTCTCCTTTTAAGCAGACTGGTAGTAACCTTCTATTGGTTCCCTGAACAGCGAACGCATTCAGGTGTTATTACCTCTACCGGTAGGGAAGGGGCGTATCCTTACTTAGTTATACATCGCCTACTCTTGGCCAGGAAATTAAGTGATAACTTAATAAAAAGAGGGGAGCATGGAATAAAATCAAAATAATAAAAAGCATAATGCATAATAATACAGAAACACATGGGTTCTATATTTTATAATCTCACACTTGCATCGGATGGTGTAGAATGATGCGGCGCAATGGACTATCGCTGCCACCGCAGGACAAGTCTTGCGCAACGCTTGCCCTCAGACTTCAGAGAGAAGCTCCTGTCTTTTCAGCGCTATGTGATTACTTTAAGGAAAAGCCACTCCTATCCCCTGGATCAGATTGGCAATGCTGATCGTAACTCCTGTTTGTTTTGACATGTCAACATCTGTCACACATTTTCTTTATTCAAACATTTGGTGTTCAAAGTGTTTTTCCAAAAATTATTCTTGACAAAGAGGGGTCGTCTTATATTCAGGACCGTCTTGTATTCGGACCAGTACGGTACTTTGAGTATTTTTGTAGTCTGATGCAATCCATGCAGAAAAAGGTACTTTTTTCATATCACTTAATAATAGAAAAATTTGGTATTGTTAAATATTTTCCACAAAATAAAAATTGGTATCGTTACAAAAATCAAAAATCCCATTTGGTTCGAGCTCTACTAGATAACCAATATGTTCGTTGCTCGTTTAACCGAAATGTAGCTGGAAGGGCTGCACGATTAATCAAAATAAAATGCCGATCTCATTTCTACATGAGACCAATTCTGATGGACACAAACTGCATCAAAACAAGCGCTTGTCCGTTGACAAATGACAATGCGACTTAACACCACGTGATGCAGAGCAGCAGGAAGTATACACAATGAGAGCATGATAGTGTTATGTAAGTCACAGCAAGTGACAGTGTGAGAAAGAGGTTGTGGCTGTAAAAGTAACGCAAACTCCTTTCAAGACCATTAACATTATTTTGATGGTTTTTATAACATCGGTATTGCAGGTTAGGGAATTATAGGCTACAGTAAGGACTATGCCGTCTTTTTACAGTTTAATCAGTTGGGTTCCATTTTGTTTTAAGGTAGACTTCTGTTCGGATGCCATCTACTAAGGAACCAAGGTTTTGGTTCCTTAGGGCAAGCGGATATTTGGGCTCACTTCTTTGTTTCTCTGGATGCTTGTTTGTGGTTGGTGGGTTGGACTGATTGGCATTGCACGTGGTCCATGTGATGTTTGTCGGTTAAATTTTTCTGGCTATGGACGGGGATCTGCGGGGAGTCGAGAGCTGAGTTCGGTTGTCCGGAATTTAGTTTTTGCCGGCCTTGAGGGACTGAAACTTAAAAGATTAACTTTTTCTCCATTCTTTGTTTAATGGTCGGGGATAGAGCATTGGAGGTTCTGGGAGGTGTGTTGTGGATTGGGTTATTTAGTGCTTCTGTGGTGTCATCTCCCGGGTTCCGCTTATGGTGGTGGCATGGTGGTGCCTGGTTGGTGGGCTAGATCGTGGATGGGTGTGTACCTTGACCTGCAGTGCCTGGGGGTTTAGCTGGTCCATTTAGTCACCTGCGTTGTCTGTGTTCAGTGATGCGTCCCTGGTGTCTGGGGTATGTTGGTGTGTGGGCTAATTCTTCCAGTGTCTTCGGTTTTCCATTCTCTGACTGAGATTGAAGTGGTTGGGGAGTGGGTCAGGGGTCCCTGGAGTTTTAGTGTTTTGGGGATGGTGGAATGGGACTCCGGATGTTTGGGCTTGATTTTTCTGTTTTCCCCTGGTGCTTATGGGTGTTATAGGGTAGCGATATTACTTTGTTTTGTAATATTTTGTATTGTGTTTAATGATTTTGTATTGTTTTTAACGATTTGTAGTGTGAAGCACTGTGCGTTTTTGTATGAAAAGTGTTATATAAATAAAGATTGATTGATTTGATCCCACATCTCAAAATGATGGACGAATATAAATAGGTACAGAATATTTTGTTGCGCTTCTGTTTTATTTTGCTATGATTTATCTGTCGGCCTGTTAGATCCTTGCGGACATTTATTTACTCCGGATAGGTTATACATTTCTCGATTTAGACGAGGGAGGCGTCCAGCTTTCACCTCTACTTATTCGGAAAAGAGTACATGTCACTTGAATTGGAAACTGTATCATGCGTACCTCTAGCACACACATGTAGCACTGTCCTCTAGAAGACTCCCACCTTCTTAAAATCAGAGATTTCCATGGTATAGGCTACAATCATAGATAGCCCTAGTAGCTGGCTACTTGACTGGCTTAGCAGAGAAGGCACATTAATGTGAATACTTTTCAAATAGGCCTACGTAATGTACTCCACCCCCAGGTACTTGTATTCGCACTCGATATTGGCGAATACTCTAAAATTAAGTTAACTTTTTTTTTTAAACAAATTAAACCGGTATCATAAGTAATACATGCTTTTATATGCCTTGAACGTTAACTAATGTTGCAACTTCACTAATGACTAGGTTGTGGCTTGTAATGCGCATTCTACTTCTACGTTTTTTTGTTATTTGGTTTTTTGGCTATTAAGTAAGGTATTTGCACCTTCAGCTTTTTAATTTGATTTTACAGTGTGAAAGCTAACTGTATTGCATTGTAAGTTTCACTGCTGATAATGGCCTAAATATAAGATAACTTTCACAGCAACATAATTGGCTAATGCAGCTTTTGCCACCACTGGGTCTGATGGTGATTGCATTGTGTCATCAGCATGGCCTGCCAAATTCCCTACCAGCGGTAGGGAATTTGAGGACGTCCGTTATTACAGCCCTACTTGTCTCTATCCTGTTGTTCTTTCGCGATAACAAGGTGGGAAGTGAAGCAGAGTGTTTGAAGAATGTGGGTCAGCGCCTCTGCACGTATATGGAATTCCCTGTAGGAGCACTGAGGCTGCTAAACCAGTGACATGGAATACGTCCAAATCAGGGGAGTGACAGTGCGGTTTATACAAACGCCTAATGAAAGCTGTCATAAATGCTGGAAGAGTCTGTACGCTACCTACCTACTGGAATGGATTATTATTCCTTTCGTTCCTTCTTTTC
>JAODUG010000005.1:2292120-2308788 GCA_027564795.1 Aphredoderus sayanus | reverse complement strand
GGCAGCTGAGCAATTCTAAACTGTTCCCAACTTTACTAAAGTCCATCATTCCTGCTATAAAAACAATAATTTGCTGTGTGTATTGCAGATCAAGTCTTTGAGGCATGAAGAATAGTTCAATGAGGCCCTGTGTGAACAAGAAAAACAACCCCTCTGCCAGTGTATTTCACCCCATAAAAAGGTTGCCAACAGCAACCCGTTAGGCCACTAAAGCTACCGGATATTTAGTTCTCCTGAAATGACCAGGAGTTTAAAACGAGACTAGAAGAGGCTTACCAACAGTAAAAATAAGGAAGTCATTAGCTGATTGTGGTGCTTAAAGACGAAGGCAGCTCCATAAAAGTGTTTGTACTATAATGGGCTTCCATGTGCTGCATCCCCTTAAAGTTTGAAGGCGCACACACACGCACACACACTAAGCAGGGAAGGAGTGTACTGTTAAGAGTATGAGCTGTGTGTGTGTAAGAGGTAAAGATCCACTGAGAGAAGGACCAGCTCAGAGTGCCCCTGGATGGCAGTGGGATCCAGATGCAGAACTATTTGAATGTTAAAACATGTGGAGTATTTACCGTATGCATCAATTAATCCCAAACAACAAAAAACTCATTAACAATGCTAAAATAAACATATTTTGCTTCTAATTTTGGTATTCTAAATAAGAGAAATGTGTAGAGACAAAATTTTAAGAGCTCCTAAAACACAAATATCCAATGTATTTTAAAACTATTTTCCAGACCACAAGATTCCGTGTCATCTCAGCTAACATCATATGCTTATACTGTAAAGCAATAGGATTTCTTGAATTCTGCGGTACTGTTTTTTTCCCTTCCTGCTATATCCAATCTATCATGCGTTCATCATGTCACAGCATGTGGACACATTCTTTGCTTTACTAACACCCTGATTCTCTCTCTCTCTCGCTCTCTCTCGGAAAGCCTTATGGTCTTCAGTCTCTTCAAGCATCGCCCTGATGATCTCTGCAGTCTCTTCCTCAAAGCTTGACAGGCATTTCCTCCTACTATTCTGCAGCATGATGAGAGCATCTGGAAGTGGTTTATGGAGAAGGGTGAAGACGATTTCAGCTGAGGATCATTTGCTCTTACCATGCTGGGTCTGAACACCTGAGTCTGTCACCTCATATCTGCACACATGGACATCCTATAACATTTTGTCTGCACAACAAACAAACATGGTTTAGTTCCTAGACATTTACGGCATTTGGCAGACACTTTTATCCAAAGCGAGTAGTTGGACATTCACAAACCAATGGCGGTGCAAGCCATGCACCTAACCACTGGGAGCAATTGGGTTAGACATCTTGCCCAAGGATGCCTGCAGGTAGTCTAGCAACTCCGGGGCTTGAACATACAACCTCCCGGCTGGGAGTCAAACGCCCAGACCACTAGACCATCCTACACCCCTAGACCACCACTAGACTTGCCATTACTTTAATCCAGGTATGAAAGTATTATTCATTTATTGGTAGATCCAAAGCAAGTTGGGGTTAGTAGACATTTGTTTTTTTTTCCCCAGTGTGATCCATTTCCCCATTAAAGAGTTCTGTATAAATAAGGCCATACGTTTGTTTAATTGCTTACAAAGCATAATTTCTTAGATGGGTTAATAGCAGTCTTTCAGAATGCTGCAGCCAATGACCCCTTAATCCTACTCCCAAGTACGCAGATAATATCAGGACAGCTTGGCTCTCGGCCCAGGCTTCTGTCTGTCAAAACTTGTCTGTCCAAATTCAAACTTCAGTCTGATTTAATGTCGCTGGAGTCTGTTGCTTGCTTCATATTAATGATGAGAAAAATTATTGAACTGCACATCATTTTGCAAAGGGTTAAAGGTGACTGCATTCCAAACAGTAGAAAGCATTCCTAACAATACCCTAGATGTAGAAAACAGTGTAGTACAAAAGGATCAGCAACTGCCAAACAAAGATTAAAAATAAAATATAATAAAAAAGCCCCTCCACAGGTGCATTCCATTATGTTAATCTGCACATTCCTTAAGGAACAGCACACAACATACCGTTAGAATTGTTAGATGGACAGTTATGCTTTTCTCTTTAGAGATTCTTCTCAACTGGCCGTGCTGAGAGATAGTAATGACCATGTCACCTTGTCACAACCTCTGTCACATCTCTCCCCAGGTCTGAAGTTGCGGTTTTGGACCTCAGTAGGAGCCATGGGAACTAGGCTGAGGAATAGCTATCGGAGGATGGGGAGGCTTGGCAGGACTTTCTATGTGGTTTTAGAGGAATGTCTAGGGTCGCCCTCTGGACTACTGGATCTAAAGATCGGAGGGCTAGCACTGGCTGACGTGAAACAGCTGCAGGGACACAGACGTGAGCCAATTAACTCAGGATCTGAACGGCAGCCCCAGCAGGAGCCGGAAGGAAGCAGTGAGCAAAGGAAGTGAGATTGTTAGCGCAGCGCCAAATAAGGCCAGGCAGTAAACGAGCACAGGGTTTGCTGAAGGGAACCAGTCTTTATCCAGCCGCTGTTGCGACAACCGCTTGTGTCTCTTCATCTAGCTCTAGCACCAAATCTAAAAACGCACACTTGACTTCGACATCATCACACAGCCACGCCAACAGGAGCCGACTAGTCCGCCATCAGAATGTATGAATGTATCTAGAAGATATCTTGAGTGCTAAATCTTGCAGTACATTCCCTGTTCCTGTTCTGCCACCCATGTAGAGGCAACCATCCATTCTTAAACCCCAACCAGGTGGTCTCTCTTGTGTTGTCTCATAGAGGACTACTCGCCCATCAACACAGCAAGATCCCTGGGGTGTTGTGTCAAAGTCAAGGCATACTACAGTCTCAGCGTCCACATCGTCACAGTACTGACACACAAGTCAAATGACATGTCTCACCACAAACTTACAGGCCCACAGAATTAGGTATGCGGAACAAGATTCATGCAAAAAGACAAGTCTGGTTTTTTAAGCTATGTAATGCACCACTAAGCACTGCAGCACTCATGTATAAATTGCTCCATTGTTATATTTTAATTTTATTATCATGTACTTAGACTGAACAAAACAGAGACAAGTTTACCAATCAAAAATGTTCAATGGCAATTGACTATACTATAGGTGCTGTGGGTTTCAGATTTCCAAATAAAATACTTCCATTACTGATAAGCTGCAACCGAATACTGTGCTGTAGGTCTGTCCCAAACCATGAACTGAACTGGCATATTTACAGAACATTGTCATTTTAAAAACCACAGAGATTCAAATGTCATAATATTAGTAAATAATAGTGACATTTAAATGTTTGTGTGTCTGTCTGTGTGTATGCGGGTGTTTGTTTCTTCAATACTGGCAATACTTAGAGTTGTCAAATTACGGCAGGGTGTGGTACCATCTCTAAGTGTTCTGCATGCAGAAGACACACACACGTACATAAAAAAAGAGGAAAGCAGACATCGTCAGGAGAGGAAGTTATGGACGGAGAGCCTGGCATGAATCGGCTAATAAAATCCAAGTATAGACTGCCTGGGGCAGGGTTATTGGACACACACTGTACAGTTTTGTTTTCTTCTATTGCAGGGTGTGTGTGCAGATGGTAGGTCCCTCAATACCCATGGAGGGAGAGACACTTTTTTCCAGATAGGGAGCAGATTTGTGGTCAGTCACCATCAGTATGTGTCTCTGCCCAGGACTGGCACTGTCAAGCGTGACATCATTCTTTGTGTGTGCATCTGAGTTTTAGGATAGCAAGAGGAAACCACATTCACCCTCTCTCTGTACCACACCCCCAAAACACCAGCATGGGTTGGGACCACATGAGGACACAGAGGAAGAGCAGTTTGGTTCAGAGTGCCAACCTGGTCGGATTTATTACATCTAGCATAGAAATATACTTATGGAAGTTACATTATGTGAATAGAGGCACACTCCCAGGAAGTAACGTGCCAACACATGATACCAGTACAGTATGTAATCTGTCCTGTTCGATGACTTAAGCAACAGACTGGCAACTGCTTCTGTAAGCCAACCAGACTTAAGCATGACAATAAGCACAAATGACAGCAGGAGGCCTATTGAAATATCCTCACAAGGTGTTCCCTCTTTCTGACAAAGTAACATTCCAAACCTATGTGACAAAGCTGCTGAGGAAGTAAGGGCGGCTGTCACACCCATACAGAACCACTCCTCTCCACCCCCTGTGAACAGCCTGTTTGAAAACAAACATGCCCCACATTTATCCCTCGTCAGCCAGACCAAACACAGCTGTATGGGGCTGTGGGATGGAGGCAACATGGGACGGGGAGTTAGCTTTGACACTGAGGTGACATGCTACTGTGCTGCTACTATGAGGCTACTGGAAGAGGGAAGTATTCATTTAGGACAGTCGCAGAAGATGTTTGGAAGATTATTATCTGGCAAAAAGCCAGCTAATAATAATAAGCCAAGCTACAGTCTTATACTGAATAAAGCCCTTGTAACTTCACACAATGACACACCTGTATAAAATTGTCCAACTTGATGCACAAGATAAAAAACAAGAAAATCTAGGTTTAAAGAACACACCTTTTTCAAAAGGCATTAAGTAAAATAAAAACTTCCTGAAACACCACATTCACCTTTACAGGAAATATCAGTCACTGATGTTAATGATACGCAAATATTAATATACATTAGCAGTTAAGTATGGTTGGAATTTTCACCATACTGTAGTTTACATTTAATAATAAAATGTTGGCTATATTTACCTTTCAGTAGGTTATATTGTATGCAAGGATGTTTCATAGGATTCAAGGTAAAGCTGGTACAGTGATGAGCACCAGATACAGTATGCACATAGCCTAGTTCTCCCACATAATGGCCTCATTGTGTATAAGCCAGCTACCAGGGGCCAAATAAACAATCAGCAATGATTTGCTACTTCACGGTGAGCAGCAAGATAACAGGATTTTCTTACCTCTTCATCTGTTCCGAGGATGACGATTGTACAGGAAAGATGGATCCATAACACCAACCAAACAAGGTCAATACCATCCACATAAAGAAATAAACGAGAGACAAAGAGAAAAGATCAAGGTTAAGGTCTTAAAAAGTAAGGACATGTAATGCTGATGGTGTATCAAAAAGCCTTGTGAAATGGAGGTATGATATTTTAGACTGGGAGCAGGTAGTACTTTTAGTCTTCTCATTGTGAACCTGTACCCTGAGCAAAATGGGCCAATAGCTCAAGGCATATTTCTAGATATAGGCTGAGTGCCAATCACATGCAGGTCCACAGTTGCCTTCTCAGGTTAAAGTACTGGAGTCGCTGTGCCTTGCTCAAGGGCACAAATCACAGTCGTTTTCAACTGCTTTGTGACAAGTGACAACGTCAATCATCTCAGTGTCAAGCATTTAAATTAGCTGGCCACCACAGCAGACACTGACCAAAGCACTGATGATATTGACCATTTTCTTGCTATGTACAGTAGACGCCAGCCAGCAGATAAGATCTGGATTTATATGCTACCGAAATTGCAGATTTTCCAATAAGATTATAGAGTAATTTATGCCCACAACTGACAGCGCAGAAATAACACCACAGCACTTAACTACTGCACTGTGTGAGCATCAGCTTGCACATTCTCTAAATGCATTACGTCAAACACAACGAAAGCTCTACTTTATGTCTCTGAAAACAAGAGAACAGATCAATTAAAGCACAGCACCTCCCAACTACTCCCAGAGTTTAAAAACAAAAAATCCCTTACAGAGATGGGTACCAAGCTACAGCATAATGGCTACTGGCTAGACGGGATTCTTCTTGTGGTCTATCGGCCTGCTAGTCGGCTGATGTTTGCTAGCCACAGCAGTACTGGGATGATTGCATCTCTCCACACAGGCTTCAGTGTGGAATGCAAGCCTGTGCTGACTGTGCCACCCATTCATGCCCTCACTAGCTGCCATTATCCCTTTTTCTGGCCAAGATATCCTTTTGGTCTCCAACACTTGCTAACATGCAGAACAGTCTTAGAGTCATGGAATGCTATTCAAAGGAGTATGCGTCTATACATTATGCTCTATCAATGAAGCTTATATTCTTAGAATATTTAGGCTACAAGCTCACAAGTGCAGCCATTTGAAAAGAAAAGGTAGCAGAAACTTACATTTGGATTCAGCAATAGCCATTACAGTGCAGTAGACTCACTGTGTCTGCCATCCATTTAAAATACAACAATGCAATTTTGCCCACAACAGTTAATGTGAATACATAGACGCATCACAACATGGACATGTGATCACCATATGTGATCACCATAGGATTCTGCTGCGATGGCTTCACCGTGCCAGCTAGTGAACAGGAGGCTGTAGCAGCAAAGGCTGGGGAGTTCTTTGAACAGAGATGGCGAGAGGACCAGATGGAAACTCGGCACAAACACCATCTAAATCCCCATTCTACAGCAGGGCTCTGATGCCTCTCCTCATCTGTCTGCCTCTCTTTTGCTCTCCATGTCTCCATTTGTCACGCTCTCACTTTTACTTCACTATGGAAACAGTGTTGATAGGCCAGATGTTTTGATAGGATAGGAATTGGGGGCACACAGCTTAAGTCCAAATAGATTGTGCTGGGACAGATGGGTGGCAGAGACTCCAGCATGTCAGTGTCCCTGATGTGTAAAAAGTAATGGTAAAGGTTTCCGCTATACTGTATGTATGACCTTGGCAAAACTATGAAGATGCTGGAATCCAACAGGTTATGGATTTAATATAAATATAAACTTGTGTTATGTCCATCATTCATTCATAATCTAATGGAAATACATTTTGATTACTATTAAAAGCCTTACGGAGAGAAATACTATAAAACCGTATAAGCACATATACAACTGTATGTCCATATATCTGCTGTGCTCCCTCCCGGACAGCAAAATGTGCCAACATAATAGTTTATATGTTTTACGATTGCGGTGTACCGTAAATAAGCAAACACTCTAATGGGGCAAGTCTTAGTGGGATTTTTGCAATCCTCAGGGAGCCCTTAATTTATCGGTAACAAGCGATCCATATACTCTCTTCCAAAAATAGTGTTATGTGGTCAGTCTGGTACAATTCTTGCACAAGTATAGAATTACACACTGTGGTGCTTAGTGTGCCCCATACGAGGCATTTGAGGAATTTTCGTTACAGAAGCAGTAGCCTACAACTTACTCTACACACTCTCCAAAATATGATTTCTGTACTGCCTTGGAAATATGATGCACTAAAGTTTGTGCGTATTCTGTGGTTTACACACCTGTATATATTTAAACAGTAACCGAATGGGCCTATGGTCTAAACACGAGAGGATTGGCCAGTCCATTCGAGGTGCAAATTACGATGCTTATTGAGGTTTGTCAAAAAGCCTACCTGAATACGATTAACTACACACAACAAATAACATCTAAGCCTACTCACCGTGGTTGAACATTGCAGACCGAAATCGGTTATTTGTAGACGAATTTTCCATTTTGGAAGTTTAATTTAGCCCTAAACGCCAGATCCTCTAGCTGTCTGCTCCTGGAATTATTGTATTCCTTAAACGTATATGGCATCCACTGCTGAACATATAGCAAGGTCTATTATTTACCTTACAACCGAAATGTTTGAACGAACCGCCTCGCTTGTGTGTAAGCGAAACCACACACAGTGCGTCTCTGCGAGCTTTAAAACAGAGTGCAGTTCAGCAGCCAGCCTCCGCCAGACCAATGACGTCACGAGCCAGTCTGCAGCATCGGCGGCAGAATGAAAACAATCGCACATGGATCAGATAGACACGAGTCACGTGGCTAAAACATTTCACTGTTATAGTGATGCGGTGCCCTCAGCTGTTGAATTGCTCGTTACAGATATGTCCTAGAACTACTGGTAGTAATGTAATAGGGATAGATAGCGTACCTGTGGACCTTGGCAGGCATGAGTGAGTGACCTCACTCATTTAAAGTTGAAATACTGCAGTCCACACCTGCTAGAAAAGGAGATTCAGAGGATCCAAATATGGTGATGAAGTGCAATTAGGTCCCAATGGCCTAATTGTAATTGTATCTCAGATGGTGTTCTGACTGCAGCATCTGCCATTTACCATTTTAAGTGCTGCTGACCTGTAAATATTACAGTGGCTTTTCTAATAACTAATAAGAAATAGACTCACAACAGAAAACACTCTCATTTAAGGATCAACTGTTTTATTTCGCCTCAGATTCTAAATATTCACGTTCAGGATTAAAGTGCAGAATTGTTTTCACAGCTTGTGTAAAAAAAATTAAATAAGACAACAGGAAATATAATCCTAAAATATCAAAACTGACAATGGATAATATAAATATGATGCAAGACAAAAGGAAAACTCTTAAAACAGTATTTTCAGAATATTTGAATCAGGCTCACACTTATGATACAAAAAAGGAACTCGGTTCAAAAGGAACATGTTTTCGTGTCGTTGGCAAGGCTAGCTTAAAACAAAGGCACAGCATTGTTCAGAGGTAATGATCCTTTGCAAATAAGTGCTGCAGCAACATTCTCATGATTAACATCCATATACATCATGCTTAACATGGCTCTCACAGGAACAGGGATACTTCCATGGCAAAGCCACTCATTAACATGCCCAGTGTCAATTAGAAGGGGCTTACCTAAAAGAGAAGTATTTTAACTATTCGTTTGTGTAATGACAGTTTATACAGATGTGATTGTACAATACTGCTTTCCTAATACACTGCTGTGTATGGTTTAATAATACGGCCCTGAGCCAAAGGAGTGAGACAATAGAAAGTGAGAGGTGATACAGGCCATGTAAGTGCTCTATTTTAGCAAGGAACAGACACCTAATTGTTTCACTACATGAAAAAAATAAGGATTCCACCTAAAACCAGACAAAAGAAGAAAAAATAAACATAATTCAAAAAGGACCAATCTCTAAGCAGCAGTCAAAGCTAGGTTTTCATCCTCTTGGGAGTAAAGGCCACAAAAGGCCAGAAAACTTTGTCTATCATAATTTTGTAAATGTAACAATGTTAGTTTGGACAAGGTCTGTTGAGTTAAGGCTTAACAAGTTAAATCCGGTTAAGTTGCACCTCTATGATTTTCTCCACGGTCAACTCTCAATTTTAAACCGCTTATCGGCTGGTGGGTAGTAGTTAACAGCAAGTGTGCCTGTGATCGAAAATCATCCCCGCTTCTTGTTCAAATTGCTTGAATGTGGTCCAACTGTCTTTTAGCACCTGTGTTTGAAAATATTCAAACTATTTATTGTTCTGTTGAAGGTGGTCCAATCAGCTGCAAGGGGTTTGATTGACACATTTTGGCACTGCCTGGTTTTCAATTGAGAATTCCCAGAATGATCTGTAAACTGTAGCAAATCATAGAGGCGGAGCTTGCAAAATCAGGATGGCTTTAGCCAGGCTATTAACAATTAATATTACAATAGATTTCAAGTTCAAGTTTTATACTGTAGCATAGACACATTTTTTGTGGAATTTTAAAATGTCATCTGGAAATGGAATTCGCTATGAGCAGTAAAATTAACCATTTGACACACTGTGTGCATTTTAAGTGAGTGATTTCAGACTACTTCAGTTTGGTGTTTAAATATTTACAAGATGCATTTTTACAATTAGAAGGCCGAGTCGTTTAACAAACCAACACCATTCAATTAGCCAAAGAGGTTAAAAAAACAAATAAAATAAAGAACAGTTACATCAGCAACTTTGTAATATAGTGCAAAAAACTACTCAAATTCATACAAAAATGTAAGAGGTTGTGCATAAAACAGATGCTGTGTTCCAACTTTCTTCTTTAATCTTTTCCCCCACTTTTTCTTAAAGTGTAACTGCACCCTAAATTGTTTTTTTTAAGCTGTAAACTAAATAGGACTGCACTGTGATGAGACACGTGAATATTGGTATTAATATTGACAAAGTCAAATTTCTTTTATAAAAATCCGTATTTTCTGGTTTACACATCATATCCGTAAAAACACCCTAGGACCTGGCTCGTTTCCAACGCTTGTGCGTCAACAAATTCAAAGTTAACGTTAATGTTAATGGGGGGGCTCCCCTCTCAGCCCCTACTCTGCCCCTCAGCTCCTTGACTACATATTAGATTTTTTCCAAAAGGTGTGCAATGGGGTGATGTGAGACTCAGAGCTGGGGTGAAGTTACACTTTAACTGCCATTTATTCAGTTTTCTTATAAACATTATTTAGAAAAAAAAACTAGCAGTAGCAAAGAATGCAGCTAGCAGGTACGCCATGCAGCGTTATTAAACCAAAGGAAAATGAGACAAACTGAATGTTAGAAGGTGAAGAGAGCAATGTGACAGTCAAACATCATTTCTGAGGAGTGCGATACAGCATACATATGCAATGCACAGACAGGATAAGTGCAGACACAGATTAATAGACATATATTTACAGCCAGCATGTATGTGTACATTAAAGAAACAGGGAACAAAAGAAACAAAAGGAGAGACAAAAATGTGGACAAACTGCAGATACAGGAGAAGGTTCTCCACACCCATTTCATAACTACTGTAATATATCTATAAATAACACCCCATGAAAAAACCCTTAAGTTGACTATCACAATACTTGTCATGTAGATGTTGTTGAAGCCACTGTGAGGGCTTGTAGTTTCTCATTCTAAATGTGTAACTGAGTGTTTGGTGTGGTATCTTGCAATTGAATATAAAAATATAACCGTACAATACAAAAAATATAGCTCCAGAATGACCAATTGAATGAAATGGTAGTTACATGACATATGACAATATAACACTTACGTAACATGTGAAATTTAAATAAGGGTAGACAGAGATTTATGGTGCAAAGATGCCCATTTCGTTTTCATCTAAAATTCTCCCGCTACTAAACACCGACTACAGAGACAAATGTGTAAAAAGGTTTTGTCTATCGTCCTATCCACTGCAGTCAAAAGTGTTCCTCCCCATAATTTCAACAGCTCGCCTAATAAAAATATGGCAATGTGGCGTACGTATATAAAATATGTCTGTACATTTATAATATTTAAAACATATACAGTGTTACCAGCTATGTACATAGGTATGAGTTTGAGGTTTCACCTCAACATGATTGAGATACGTTACTGCTTGTATGTTTGGGAAATTAATTATGTGTGTCTAAGTTACAGTAAGTCAGTGCTACAAAATGATACAAAGTTGGGTAACTGAAGACATTCAGCCTAGTATTATTCTACTCTAAATGTAAGTAATTACATGAAAATGGACACAATGTCTAAGGGTATGACCTGAAAGTATTTACAGTCATGCACGTTTCAAAAAGCGTCATAGACACTGCTTGACTATATTCTACAGTGATTCTATGGCTAGCAGGTTGATCTCAACATAGTGTAGGTGTTTTCAGTATGCCATGTTTTTTTCACATTGTAAAATATTTGAATGTGAACTGTACTGAATTGAAAAACCAAACCAAAGTCACACAAAGGAAAGTAACACTTAAACACACTATACATGTTTCTCTGTAGACACCCAAAGGAGGCTAAAGCATTGTTTATGTTGCTGCTTCTTAAATGTATCCAATAATCCATAAATATCTATATGTTTGTATGGAATTTCCACTGGCTATGACTTAATAGTTGTTATGTAAAAGTGGGGTCTGGGTAGAGTTGCCTTGTTCCTGTCTAGTTAAGGGTTCAGTGGAATGGTGTTGGAATGGATCTTGATTTGATGTTCAATGTGTGCGCGTCATTACGCACAGGTGGCTTTCGCATTTCCCCCTGAGTCTACACGTTAAGCCTGAGCCAGCTTGTAGAAGCATACGACATCTGACCTGCCTGGCCATGAAGGTCATGTACAGAAACCCCCCACCTCCCCCATCCCAGGCAATGCCATTCCAGTTCCATGCTCACCAATGACCAACTGTGCGCCGCCATTGATGGGTTGATATTCCTCACCAACCCCTCCTGTCTTTAATCAGCCTGTTCTGGCTGCTCTGGGTGGGGGTGCAGGCCGTTCTCAGAGTAGGTAACATTGTGGTTCTCCCAGAAGGCCTTGTGCAGCTGCTCTAGTTCGGACACCATGGGCAAGCCAATGTCCAGGTGCATCTTCAGGTTCTCCAGCCACTCCTCCAGTTTGGTAAAAGCAGGGCTAAGGGTAAGGCAGCTAGTTAGTGAGTGCACATCTCCCCTCATTAAATTCAAATGAAATGTTAATTATTATTCTTCCGAATCCATTCTAAAAACACATAATCCTCAGTAGTATATTCAAGATGGCTGACCGTTTCTCCACGTCGAGGTCACAGCACATGACAGCCATGGGGAAGAAGGCAGGGGGACAGTCGGGTGAACAGAAGTGCTCCAGGAATCCAGACACGTTCAGGCCAAAGTCCCCGGCCCTGGGGAGGTAGTCTGGGTCTGCATTCACCCTGCCAATGATCTGAGTGCGTAGGTGGCAGAGGTGCAATGAAAGAGAGGAGAGGGGTATGAACAACATCACACACCTTTACTGTATAAATAGAAGTCAATGAAAGGAAAGGTTTGGGCTCAAAAGGAAAATAGTGGTGTTCTATTAAATCATTTCATGTACAGTATACTATATGTGTGAGAATGTGATAGGAAACGTTTTGGCACGGTTCCATTGATACAATGTACTGTATACCTATACATTGAATATGTATGTGAAAAAGGGGACAACAAGTAAATCCATCAACCCTATTCTACTATGTTTGCCCCCTGCCAAAAATAAGGCAGCCCCCCTCTCCTCATGAAAATAAGGGCAAATCCACAGTACAGTACTGTGACCAAGTTAAACACAATCTTTAACAGCAGACCACAACCAGCAAGTGTGTGTCTGCCAGTAACCACATGAAGAAAACCTTGTTTTTTCCTTCTCACTAATCCGTAACCTCTCCTTATGGCTAATGATGTCCATGTGAGGACTTGTACTGCATGTTGAATAAAGATGTTCAACAGAGTGCTGGGGAAGGGCCTAAATAGCTACCATACTCCAGTGTGATTAATTGAAACATGCTAGGATTATTATTTGACTGTTTCTGCTTCAGAGGGGTCAATACAATATATCATATTGGAACATTAGAAGGATACATAAATAACCATTACAAAAATATGTACACTGGTAAATAGTAGAAATTGTAGTTCCTTTAACAATTCCTAATAGACTGCATGGTGTATTATTCTAATAAAGAGTTGGTGTGAGGAGGACCACTCACCTCGCAGAGCATGATGCCAAAGGAAAAGATGTCTACTCTCTCATCGTACCTCTTCCCTGAGAAGAAAGAGACCAACGTTACTGCAGTACTGAGTTTGAAAAGGGGTCACAGAAAAAGGAAGTGTTTGGTAATGCTGAAGGAGCCCACTCAGCCCAAACCCCATGTGGTGATGCGTACCATGGATCATCTCTGGAGCCATCCAGTACGGGTTGCCCACCACCGTGTACCTCTTCCTGCGGTCTGGCTTCTTCAGCCCCGTCAACTTCCCCTGGGTCAGCTTGCCCTGCTTGTCTTCCACCATGAGGCGAGCCAGGCCAAAGTCAGCCACCACCACAGAGTTATCCTGAAAGGGGACAGAGGCAACCATATGTACAGTTTATGTTAATGAAGAGATCTTTAATTCAGTGTTCTTAGTTTTTAGTACAGAGGCATACAGTATACATTAAAAAGGCCTATTGCAGTACCTAACAGTAACAACGCTCTGCCGTGTGCTGGTATTGAACTATAGTATTGCTCATCTCAAAATATGGGTGTCTAAATGAATGGTGCCCTGTGTTAATCCTCAGAGGTTTCACATGCTCACACACACATATACACAGGACATGGCACTTACCTCTCGGACAAGACAGTTGTATGAGTTCAGGTCGCGGTGGATTATGTTCATGGAATGAAGATATGACTGTGAAAAAGAGAAAGAAAGGAAACAATGAGGATTAAGTGCTAATCTCAAGGCCATGCCATTTGGAACTAGATGGCTTTGTTTTACTACTTTTACATAAAGTCCTTGGAAGTAACAAGTTTTGAAAATACACTAAACTAGTCAAGTATGACATTCATTGTTGCATGTAAACCAACACAATTATTTTATGGAAGATATCATGCTGCGCATGTAATGAGCACATGTTGTAGTTAATAAAACTGTACACTAGAGGGGAGTGTTACGAAAGCCTGCATAATCTGCTGCATTCATTACTGAACTGCAGCTGTCAAACACTCCAAGTAAACATGCGTGTTAGTTTGTAATGAGCAGAGTATACATTACTATTTAGCACAAACATTAACTCTCTATTGACTATGGTTAATAATAAAGTATACTGAATGAAAAAGACAAAATCCTATTGAATACTCTCTTATCCTGTATAAACGTACCATGCCAGAGGCTATGTCCTTGGCAAAGCTAACTCGCTGGTTCCATGGATAGTTGCTGTCCTGTAGACGTAAAAATAAAAGAAATCACACTATAGGCAAACTATAGACAATCTGTTCCCATGACAATGAACAAACTACCCATTAAGACACTGAGACTAACTAAGGCGCTCCCAAAAACAAACACACATCATGTATTGTTAACAGCATCCCATCCCACACACAGATTCAGAAACACGAGCACAGGTCCCCTCACCATGTTTTTAATGATATCTCTAAGAGTGCCTCCTTTTATGTACTCTGCGATGAAGTTGAGCCTCTTGTCCTTGTAGAGGACCCCGATGAACTTCAGTACGTTGGGGTGTTCCAGGCATCTCATCACCTTCACCTGGTCAACAAAGACAGGTTTTTACCGCCAATATGGCCTCAGATCTCAGATCAGCCTAGTTGTCCAATGGTCTCAGCCAGTGTGGTGGACTGGCACATCTTCACCACATCAAGCATGTTTACCCTTTCATATCAGAATACTGTAAATTAAAACAAATATTTTCTTTAAAATATTCTAATAATTCAAAAACTTTCAACTTAAAAATAATACCCAATGGTGTTAAAGTTTAAGTTTAAAAGCGTTTGTTGGAATTATTGAGACACTTAATATATCAATTTTGTGAGGAGAACCCCATTTTGGGCTGGTGTGGTTTGCCTGCCTGCCCCTGCTCATATGTATTCTACATCTGGAATATATATTTCAGAGTTTAATCTTTTCCAGATGGAATCCCTCTAGAAGCGGTACTGTATACAACTCAAGAATAGTTATTTCCCATGAAATTCGCTCTTGTTTTGCTGATTCCAGGAACATTTTATTTTTGAATTACATTACAATTATAGTCCCCGATCTCCTGAAGTCAAGGGAGAAATATGACTAAATAAAACAGTGGATATGACTGAAGCTGCAAGACAAATGTTCACTTGGCATAAACTGACACCTCTTAAAATGGCTACCCTCTCAGAAGCTTCTGGGATAATAGGACATCTTAAAAGGCTTTCTGTTTTCCCATCCTTCTGCCTTGATTGAATTTATGTCCTACCTTTACTAATGCCCCCATGCTACAGGCAATCTTGAACAAGTTGAGCCCAGCCAGACATACAGAATATACTGAGGGCGTGGGACGTGACCACCTAGAGTAATCATTTATCAAATAAACAATATAATAAGGGTAGTCATAGTTACTCCTGTAGTAGGAGGTTAACTTTATTGCCATTTTTATAACTCTGCTGTCTAACATGGCAATTACAATGAAAGCGCCTGATGTTCCAGTAAAAAATAATGCTCACACAGTTAGAAGCACATGTACGCACACACAACACACTAAATATAACACACTTGTAATTAGAGGGCTGTAACATGGGTCTACCATACAGTATCAAACATCAAATAACTAGTGTCAGCTTTAGTGTCCATCTCAAAATAACATGCCAACCTAGGGTGGGCCATCCCAAGAGGCCATAATTCATACCTCTTAAGAGAATAATTCCTCAGAAACCACATACGGAAGTCTGCCACCTCTACGTATGAGTAACTCCCTGCTATCTTTTAAAGCTAATGGCAGGGCAGGAGACACGATAGAGCTTAAAAAAGGAAGAGGCCAGTGGTTGGCAAGTGGATTTGCCAACCTTTTTTTTCTTTTCTTTTCTTTATAAACCTTTTCTCATGTTGGTTTCAGTTAGGTCAGGAATGTAAGCCTTGCCAATGAAAAAATGTGAAATTTTACATTTAAAAGTGCTGCATGATTTTTAACAATATATATATATATTGGAAGTGCCTTGTTTTAGGATTCTATTGGACGACATTTTCTAGATAAGGAGCAGACTGACATGATCTTCCTACCTCTTTCAGGAATGTCCTTTGTGTCTCATCATCGAAGCGGATCAATTCCTTCATTACCATCACCTCGCCCGTCTCTCTATGAGTCACCTAAAACCATCAAGAGGAGTCACGGACAGGACAGGCACAGTACATATACATATTCTACATACTAGCCTTCAAAACGATGATGGTGGTACTATATTATGTGTTATCACCATCTTTATTTAGATTGGACTGCTCAAGCATCAATGATCCTTTTTAAATGAGTCAGATACAAAGTCTTGCAGTCTTGGCATTGTACAGTATGGCCTCTCTGTTTCAATGCTGCCATCTTCTGGACAATGTAAGTATGACTATATTATTCATATCATGCGTCAGTTTCCAATCAGGAAATCCGAAGGCAGCTTATCATTTCACATTCCAACACTTTGCCATATTACTGGCACGTTAAAC
>JAODUG010000005.1:2226797-2282192 GCA_027564795.1 Aphredoderus sayanus | reverse complement strand
AATCTGAAAGAGACCTGGCCTGGTAAAAAATAAAGTTTAAATGAAAAAATGTATGCTACCCCTACTGGGCTCTGCTTAGTCTGCCCTTCTGAGTGGTTGAGTGTACATTCATTTCAATAGGGTTTCCAGACTACAGTCTCAGTGAAAACTGAGCTGAGAGCAAGTGGGCAGTGCCAGGCTGTACATCACAAACGTTTGAGCCAAATGGCCTCATAGATGTACCCAGATGTTTTAAACAGTAGTATAAAAAGTCAGGCCTAGTGTGATGCCCTGCCCTTGAATTGATTTATTACAAGCTGCCATTTGGCCTAAAAACTGATGCATTTCTTGAAATCTGTACTATATCTAACTCAAACAGTGTAACAGTGTTTTCACAACAATTACACAATTCCAATGTGTTTTAGTCATTTAGCTTCTACTCGATGCACTTTACAGCTCTTGCTGCTTTCATCCATGCAGATGCTGCGACTCCAGGAGCAGAATGCAAAGCTGAGGCAGAACCTGGAGTCCGAAGAGTGGCAGGCTGAAGCTGTCCAGCAGGCCATTAGAGATCGAGACGACGCAATAGCCAAGTAGGCCAAGTTGGTTGTTCACATAACCAGTATAATTTAATTATACTAAACCATGTAATTCTGTAGCATAAATGTATAGGTTATCTTCTATCGATCTAGGTTAACTTTTGTGTTAGTTCCGCATCAACTATAACAACTATATACCCTAACTTTGAAGGCTGACTTGGCATGAGAATCGGTGATATTGACCAAAAAATTACAAAAAAATGTTTGCTAGCGTGAGACAGGAAATACAAGCGTGTGACACACGCCAGATGCATGAGAGTTGGCAGCCCTGAATATATCGTGCATGTATGACAGCTATTTAATATCTATATATTTCTATAATGGGTTGTAATAGTATTACTCTTACAATCAGGTTTGATGGTATCAGTTGGAAATGGTGTATTTGAGCACAAATGCAATATTCAGGCTGTTGAGGGAGAGTAATGCCATTAAAGAGGTTGTCCCATTTTACGGTAGGAAGAACCTGATGGAGGCTGAGCTGGTGAGGAGCAAAAATGAAATGATGTCTCTCAACAACCAGCTGCTGGAAGCCATCCAGCGGAAACTGGAACTATCTCAGGAACTGGAAGCATGGCAGGTAGGGCTTTTTCTAATTTGCCTCACTTTTATCAGCCCTGAAATAACACTCGGCCCTATTAATGCTGGTGGCCATGTTTACAACAGTCCACATGCTTATGTCCTGTGTCTTAAGTTCTCCCTCTAATTGCCCAGGATGACATCCAGATCGTCATCAACCAGCAGCTGAAGTCGCAGCAGCAGTCGGAGCACACCTCAAGAAGGCTCGCCACCAACAGCAGGTCTTTCTTTCGCAGGCCCAGCATAGCTCCCACCACCTGGACGCGCCAGTCTTCTCTACACAGTTCTTGGGAAGCTGAAGCCAGCCAGGACAAATCGCAATCCCCCTGGAGGGATTGGCTGAGACGGGGGAAAGTGACACAGAATGGCAAATAATAGAGGCTTGGCACCTACATGCTCTGTAGGGAATTGAAAATATGGCCACAGCCACCAGCTCATGTGGATGAGTTATAATGGAGGTGGGGTGACTAGAAGTGGCAGATGCTACCACCAGTAGATGTGCTAACAAGGAGGAAGAAAGCCAGCCAAGAAGGAAGAACAAGACTATTTGGAGTAGTGTTTACATGTCATTTACTCTTTGAAGGGAACAACTAAGACAATGTAGAGAAGTAACTATTACTTTATCTATTTAAGAGGTAAAGGCCTCCAAAAGTCAAACAAGTGAAAACACTCATTGTATTATTGTGAAGTATGTTAATGTAAATTTGTACAGATGTTGTTCAATATATAAAAACAGGCTGTATTGATCCAGAATATTTACTTTTCATTTGAAATATGAAAAGCAGTTTTGCTAAACAAATGAAAATGCAAAGAATACTTTTCATCATGCTTTCAAGATGTATACATTTCAAATACACTGTACTGTGCTGACCTCTGTTCATTTATTTCCCAAAAGCATCTTAATGTTTGCTGCTGCTGACTGTGCCAATATGTGAAGGAACATGGGGAATGTTGGGGGCTGCGTGTTTCTGGCCTGGGCTGGGTGGTCTTCCCTCCCTGGTGTGGGTGGGGATGCAGGTCTGGGCCCTAGGGGCCATGGGGCCGCTCTGTCCCCGGTCGGGGTCTCCGCCCTTCCGGGCCTGCTCCCTTGTGGGTGTGGGGGGAAGGCCCATGTGCCTGCCCCGATTTCCCGGTGGAGATCTGGGGGCTTGATCCACCTATAGATTGTGCGGGGGAGGTGACATATGATGGGGTGGGTGGCCTGTCAGGGGGGTCAATGTGTTGAATACAATGCAGCAAAAGCTGAACTATTCATATGTAATGTATAATTAAGTCAATGTAATCGATAATTTCGTATGTTTACTTCAATTATATACTGACCTAAGGTATGGATATATATATCCAGTCCCAAGCAGCCAATGTCTACGGTAAGACAGTCTCGACCAAGCAAATGTTTTGCAGGTCCATTGTATAGCTAGCTATTGCCCCCTGCTGGACGTAAAAAAGTGGAACACAATAATGGGCGACTGAAGAACTCTCAGTCGAAAGATTTGAGTTCAATCCCTGGTCTGTGACTTATGCTTCTCCAAAGGTGCCCATGCGATTTTCAGAATATATTGCCTCATATGTACAATTTCTAGAATGGATGGGATCAGGGGTGTCATTTACAATTTCGGTTTTCCTAATTGTAAATGACAGTTGTAAATGGCATAGGAGGCTTTTGAATCACCCTCTTGGGGAAAATACGTTATAATTGAATTACACACATTATTTTAGATACGCTTTCACACACATGGTTTAGAATGCCTGGGTGGGGATATAGAATCCTAATTCTACAGCTTACACAGACATATTGATGTGCAATGCTGGCACATCAAGGTGTGAGTTTGAAACCCGAGGATGTTAAGAGGATTAAAAGGCACACAAAAAATACATAAAGAAATAATTAATTATGAAATAAATACACACAGCAATGACAATAAAGAGAACAGCACGATCATACACAATCAGAAGCCGCCTTCTGCTGTCAAAGCGTTTGAAACTCGAGGAACAACAGGAGGGGTAAGAAAGCCCGTGCTTGTGGTCTCATATTGATGACGTTGACCATTTCTGTTTACTGAGGAACTGGCAGAAGATCGTAGTAATCTTTTCCATGAAACTTTAGTTTTCTACTCTTCTACCAGGTACGACAGCGCATTTGGTAAATGTTACATGTGATGCACACCAATAATGCAGTCAGTTCATTAGAGGAGTCTTGGTAAATACAGTTAACAAGTCAGCGGGGCTGACCACGACAGCCTTGCTTGCAATTACAGATGTTAGCATGCTAGCAAGCTACGGTATAACGTATAGCGATTACCAAACTGCGTGACAGATGACATCTGATATTTAAAGAGCTGCTTCGTGCTGGCTTGCTAGTCAGCTCGACAGATTAATAGCTCCTTATTTTCCCTTTTTTGGGTTTCCATACAACAATACAGATAAGTTATTAAACTCGATCTGACGTGACCTGTTGTCACCTGGTCTGCAGAAAGCGATTAACGTTAATGCGAGTCCCCATATAGCAGTGCCATTTGTTTTATATTCCTGTAAAGCAGAGCACATAAGCTACAGCACTTGATATAGATTATTATCAAATTGTACATTAATTGCTATATAAGCATCTGAGCTTAATGACATTACTGTTTTTATTGGAATTAGAGCGAGACAGAGCCTAGTAACGTTTTGAGGATACATTAAAGGGACACTACATTCGTGTAACAACCAGTATAACATAACCAATTCCTTTCCACTCCTGTCCCTGATGCTGCTCATAGGCTCAGACTCTTCCCCCTGCCGCCACACACATTTGTTCACCAGTGTGTAAAAAAATCAATAATGCATCACAAAATTGTAACTTATCTTACTTAAAGGTGGAATCAGCGATTCTAATAAACTTTTTTCTTACATCTGTGAAAATCTACTCATGATATGCTTGCTGCCAATGTTTCTGTGTGCTCTAAAAAAGTAATGTGCTTTTAATAACCTGGTGTTTCTACAGCACAGGATCTGTAAATGGGAACAGAAAGAAGTGTTTTTGTTTTGATTATGTTCAATTATCAACACTCTTTCTCCAGAATTATGGAGAAAGATTCACAGGGAGCACCCTATGGAGATGTTTTTTTTTTTATTTTTTTTATTCAAGTTCAGTTAAATATCAACAGTCTTTCTTGAGAATCCCTGACTACTCCTTTTTACATGTATGAAATAATAACTAAATTCTAAACATTCTTCCTTTACCTTTCACGAACTAAGTAATCTCCAAGTTCCTCATCTTTGTTCTCAACTCTTTATTTCTCCCAAAAGCTTGATTCTTGGTCACAAGAAGCAGTGTTGGTATTACCTTGAATGGAGTAAACGTATACCCTAGTGAGATGACTGACCAGGGTAACAACAACCAAAACATCTCCTGCAATCCCTTTGCTGCCCTCTTTAGCTCACTGGCTGATGCCAAGCAGTTTGCATCAGGCCAGAAACCACAGCAACTTTCTAATGAACAGCCATGTGAGTAGACTTCCAAGACAGCACTTTACTTTACTAATCTGACCTTTTAATAACACAATTTATTCTAATGTTAAAACTAATGAAAGCAATGTTTTTATCCCATATTAATAAACCTTACTCATACATTCCCATATTATTATTATTCTATGACTTGTGTTTCTATAGTAATATTTTCTATATATTATATTGCAGTGGATGACTCAGGGGAAAGCCATTCAGAGTCAGAGAATTCTGTGTCAGACAGCATTGAAGACAATGATGACTCCGTGGCGGAGTTCAGCCGTTCGTTCCGTTCCCGCCAGGAACTGTGTGAACAACTCAACATAAATCACATGATCCAGAGAATATTCCTTATCACCCTCGACAACAGTGAGTCAAGTAAAAATAAGCTTTCGTCTGATCTTAAAAACACTCCAGAATGGGTGGTATTTTAAAAAGAAAATGTATCAAGTATTTCTGCTTATAGTCTTTTTTCCATTTGGACATCATTGCTGGGCGGAGTGAAATGTGAATAAGGCTTTGTAAATTAACTGGCTGCCAGTGGTATGAGCTGTAGATTGAGAGAGACCAATGAATTGATGGTTTCTGTGGCACTAGCGTATCTGACTCCTATATTACACTCTTCCTTTTGCCTTTCATTGGATCTAAGACAGACAGCAAAGTGCATGATGATGTAACTCTGTTTGGTCTTAAAATGGGATTCATGAAAGTGTAATTTGATGTTTCCAGTAAGAAAAAGAAAAAAATTACTCACTAACCTTTTACAGCATGCTGGTAGTTTATACAATGCTGACCTATGCTGAGATTATTTAAAGATGAGTCATTGTCATCATAAATTGAGAAGTAAAGGCTCTTTTTTTCATGGCACTTCAATCTGTCTGAAATCAACTAAGCAACAGAAAAGGGGGTACTACTCATTTCTATAGCACCTCCAGTTTTATGATGCATGTTGTGCATATACCGGTAATAATCTTTTTCAACAGTGAGCCACTACCCCCAGAAAGTAGTCTTCATAGGTTATAGCCCATCTAAACAAGGGGAGTGGGGGTTACAACCTATGAACCATTTATTTTTATACTGTAGCATTCTGTCTGTCTGTCTGTCTGTCTGTCTGTCCGTCTGTCCTCAGTCCGTCCGTCCGTCCTCAACACAATTGTCAATTTTATAGAACTACATTAAAAATAATTACAAAACTTGTTCTCTAAAATATGAAATCATGTCGCGACCCCCTGGAATAATCTGACCAACCCTTTTGCTGTCCCCAACTATGTCTTGAAAACCAGTGGCGTAATGGACAGTGTAAATACCGCCTGTCCTCTTCCAGGTGACCCTAGTCTTAGAGGAGGTAATGGGATCCCTCCCCGCTGTGTTTACTTAGAGGAGATGGCAGCAGATCTGGATGGGCAAGACTGGCTGGACATGGACAACATAGAACAGGTATACTAGGTGGATCAAAAGAACACGAAACTTCGAATAAAACAAAAATGTCATTGTTTTTAAATTAGGTGGATAGCAAAAATGATATGACTATTAGAGTTGAATGATCTTAACAATACATTTCCTCTGGGGTTTAGGCTCTCTTTGCCCGGCTGCTGCTACCAGAACCAGGAAACCTCCTCATATACATGACCTCCTGCAGTGCTGTTAATATGTCTGCTGACCGTGACGCAGGGGAGAAGTGTGCCATCCCTTACCTGTACGCATGTTACCAGAGGTCCAAAGAGGAGGTGAGCTTTACATCACCCTCCATAAACAACTATGATGAGACACATCAGCGCTGGTGTTCAAATTAAAAATTTTATGAAAATCAGCATTTTATGGGTTGAACATGGCTCTACACATCAGATCTGTTTGTAATCGCCCAAGGTCCGTGTTGGTTTATGGGCGTGCTTTTGGAGCGCTCGTGCATCATCAAATTAAAATGTTAATTGAAATATCTCAGCCCCTTCCCTCACTCAGTTGCTTAATTAAGGTCTTGCATTTTTCAAAATTGTGCAGTGGGTATGGTCAGGCTCAGAGCTGGGTTGAAGTTCCATTAACTTTGTGTCTACCGGTTTATTTGTGACAAAAGGTGACAAAGGTGCCAGAGAAGCTGCTCTCGTATGCTGTGCGCTGTAAGGAGCTGGCGGTATCTAACACGAAGACAGTCCTGCTCACCCCTGAGATGTACACTAACCAGAGTGTCTACGAGCAGTTGCTGGACCTTCTGTTGGAGGGCGTCAATGGAACACGTAGGTTCCGCACTGGACTTGACTAGATCTTGCTGATAGATTTGTATGGCCTTTTTTATTTGATCACTCCTTTCTTCTGTCTTCTTTAATGTAGCATATTTTCTTCTACTAGACTTGTCCAATTGTCTCTACTGTACAGTGTCATAAATGTAATAATTTTCAGGACCAGAGGAGGTTTTCGAGTTTGTGGAGGAGGTTATCTCTGGCCTACTTGCTGACCAGGAGGTGCGTACCTTTGGGGAGGTGGTAGTACCAGTGCTGGATATCTTCCAGGGGCGCGTCAAGGACCTCGACCTGTGCCAACCTCTTCTTTACACCTACCTGGATGTTCTGCTCTATTTCAGCCACCATAAAGATATTGCTACGGTGAGGATGTATACAGTACCATGTCAATACAATACAATTCAATGATCATACAGTAATATGCAGTAATTTCATAGAAATGTATATATTGCTAACATTAAACGTACCACCAGAGATGTCTCATCTTGATGTTCCGTGTAATATGTGTAGGTGTTGGTGGAGCACATCCAGCCCAAAGACCCAGCTAACGGCTTGCAGTATCAGAAGAGCCTGCTAGGGGTAGTACTGAGTATATCCTGCCTTTTGAAGACCCCAGGTGTGGTGGAGGGGCATGGCTACTTCCTCAACCCTTCCCGCTCCAGTGCACAAGAAACAAAGGTCCAGGAGGCAAACATCCACCAGGTAAGACACCCTCCCGCCACCCCAGTGCACATTTTAGAGTGGTCTTATATCGCACACCTGTGCAATAATCTGGCACACTTGTCAAGTGGATTGTATTAAACAAATTTGTGAAGACAATTTGAGACAAATACACCTTTTTTGATGAAGTCTTCAAAAAGAAGTCTTACAGTTCTCAACTCAACTCATAGAAATGGTAGTGAAGACAAGTGTTTCATTTATATTTTCGTTAAGTGCAATATGTGGTTTCAACCAAGGTGATTGGCCGGTCATTTTGACTCTTTTTTTTATTTGTTGTTCAGTTTATGGGCCAGTTCCACGACAAGCTGTACCAAATTTTAAAGAACCTGCTTCAGCGCTCCGGTGAGACGCGGCATCTACTCCTGTCGTGGTTGGGTGGTTGTTTGCAGGCTAATGCTGGCCGTACCAAGATATGGGCCAATCAAATGCCAGAGATCTTCTACCAGATGTATGCATCCGATGCTTTCTTCCTCAATTTGGGTGCAGCCCTACTGAGGCTATGTCAGCCCTTCTGTCGACCACACTCAACCAAGCTTTTCACCTTCAATCCCACCTACTGTGCTTTCAAAGAGCTGAGTGAAGAGGAGAGGCGGAATCGCAACGTGCATGCCAAAGGTTAATATGTGAGAGTGGAGAGAGCAATTCTATTATCTAATATTTTCTTTTCAATGAGAAATGAGCCTGTGTTGTTGTCACGGTATGTCAGGTCTGGACAAGGAGACCTGTCTGATCCCTGCACCCCCACTGCAGACTGTGGAGTATGCTCAGTCCTACAGCCTGCTCACTGAAAACCTCGTCCTCACCCAACTCACCCTTCACCTTGGCTTCCACAGGTGCACACAAACATACACAAACCTTCCATGAAGTAAGCTTTTTTTTTTTCACGAAAAGTGTTCCGAAATATTTGACAGCTCTCACTAAAGCTTATCTTAGAGCATTATTCTCTGTTCTTCGTTTCTTCTCATTTGATGTATGTTTGTTTCCTTATAACCCCGCAGACTCCATGAGCAGATGGTGAAGATGAACCAGTCTCTTCACCGGCTTCAGGGTACATGGCAGGAAGCCCAGCGCACAGGCAACCCAATGTCCGAGCAGCTCCTGGAGCAATTTGAGCGTCTGATGATTGTTTACCTGTCCACCAAGGCAGCTGCTACACAGCCTGGCATGCTGCAATGCTGCCTGAACTTGCAAGCCTCCACTGCTGCTCTGCTGGTTCAGCTGAGTCTGGGAAACCAAGGGCCTGAACATGTACCCCTCAGGTTCCCCCTACCTTCTATACCGAATAGTGTGCTATGTTATGTACCAGGTAGGTCAGCTTGATAGCTTATCATTATAATTTCCAATGTAGCCCTTTTCCCTCTGCACCACATATGTCTATTATAACTTAGGTAGTATAATTGAGTACAACCATATAGGCATAGCCTTTGTCTTACTATTTTATTTGTGTGTGTTGAACAGAGTTCTTTGCAGAAAACATGGGAGATTTCTTCATTTTCCTGCGTCGATTTGCTGACGATACTTTGGAATCCTCTGCCGAAAGTCTAGAACAGATCCTCAACTTCATTACTGTCTTCATGGGCAATGTGGAGAGGTAGGAAGCTGTAGGGAGTTAATGAAAATAAAAACACTTTAAAGTGTTCAGATATTTCAGCTTGCCTTCCTGATAGGATGATGAACCCCCATTTGCGGGCAAAACTGGCAGAGGTTTTAGAAGCAGTGATGCCCCACATGGAACCTGTTGCTCCTGGTGCTGCTCAACCAATCATGTTTCAGCGCGAAAGAGTGTTTTGCACCTACAGACATGCTGCTCAGCTGGCTGAGGCCCTCATCACTGTGTTTGTAGACATTGAGTTCACCGGTGAGGCCTAACTTTTATTTTTTTATGTGAATGTACAGTATATTTAAAACGTTCTTCTCACAACATTTTGTTTAAGATTTAGGCTGACTTTTAAATGTGGTGTTCAGTTTAATGTCTTTGGACTGACTCTGCGGCTTACATTTTGGTATCCTGATGGTAGTTGCGTCTGTCATTGACAACAGTATCACTGTTGCACATTGCTTTTGAGAAAAGCCGAGAGGTTGGTTGGAAAACAAACCAGAAATAAACACGTTTCATTTTTATTTTGTTTTGTCTTCCTCGCTAATTGTTCCAAATTAGGTGATCCTCACCAGTTTGAACAAAAATTCAACTACAGAAGGCCAATGTATCCCATTCTCCGGTACATGTGGAGCAAAGATAGTTACAAAGAGAGCATCAAGGTGAGAAATATGGTACTTGTAATAGTAATATCTGTAGTAATGTCTCTAGTATTTAAATGATCCTGGGATTTTAACATTATAAATGTAAATTACGTATTAGATACCCGTCTTTTAGCAATTCATTATATCACCTGTCATCGGTTTCAGCATCTGGCTGACTATGCTTCTGCAAACCTTGAGGCCATGAACCCCCCTTTGTTCCTGAGATACCTTAACTTACTGATGAATGATGCCATCTTCCTTCTGGATGAGGCTATTCAGGTGAGGCTGTTAGACATGAAGTTCATTCAGTTCATTCAAAGTATAATGTTTCTACCTGTTGAGTGTACACAGATGAGCCCAATCATTATGACAAGCATGGGAACTCTGACTGGTCTGCTGCTACAGTATGCAGCACTGTGACACATTCTTCCCAAAACCATCATTGAAAGTTTCTGCGATTTGTGCAGAAGTAGCCCTTCTGTTGCCTTGGACCAGACAGGGATAGCCTTCGTTGCCGTTGTGCAACGATGAGCCTTGGGGGCCCAGCACCCTATCTCCAGTTTGTGGTTTGTCCCTCCTCGGACCACTGTGTCAGTACAACCACTGCTGACCAGATACACCGTACCAGCCTTGTGGTTTTGGAAATGCTCTGACCCAATTGTCTGCCCATAACCTTTTGACCCATGTCAAAGTCGCTCAGATCTTTATGCCTCCCCAATCCAGAACAGTACAAGGGCCGACTGTTTCCTTACTGCCTAATATATACCAACTTGACGGTTACGAGATAAATGTATGTAATCTATATGTGAGTGGTCATAATTATTTGGCTGATCGGTGTATATTTTAAAAGCCCTGGTTTAAGCTAGAATTTCAGGGCAAAGTGTGTGTAGTTGGTTTCATTACTCTGACAAGGATACATCACATCTCCTCCTCTTAACTGTTGTTAGGTTTTAACAATGGACATTACATTAACACTATACTGTACCTTTTCTTGAATGTCCACCTCCTTGTTTCCATAGTATCTGAGTAAAATCAAGCTTCTGCAGCTGGAAAGGGATCGAGGGGAATGGGAGGGTCTGGCCACAGATGCTCGCAGAGAGAAGGAGTCCAGTCTGCAGATGTTTGGACAGCTTGGACGCTTCCATAATATCATGTCTAACGAGACCATTGGAACCCTGGCCTTTCTCACCTCAGGTCAAGAAGGAATAATAGTGAATTCAGCTACGTACTCTAAACGCAATGACGCTTATGTTCAATTATGCCACTTTCATATCAATGTAATTGCTCTTATCTGGACATTTTAATTACAGAGATCAAGGGCATCTTTGTACACCCTTTCCTGGCTGAGAGGATCATCTCCATGCTCAACTATTTCCTGCAGCATCTTGTGGGGCCCAAGATGGGTGCACTAAAGGTCAAGGACTTCAGCGAGTTTGATTTCAAGCCCCAGCAGCTTGTTTCAGACATCTGTACTATCTACCTACACCTGGGGTGTGTCCAGAACATCCCTATATTACACAAAGCATATTCCTGTTTTTGTTTAAACCTGTTTTTAAACTTAAAACATTGTATTATTCATTATTTTATATATATATATATATATATATATATATATATATAATATCACTATTACTGTATGTTCATTGTGGAGAAAACAACTGCGCTGTAAAAGTTGATGCATGTTTTAAATTTTTATAAATCACATTTATAGCGTTTCTTAACTTATGTTAAATTGTTGTTGGCAGCGATGAAGAGAACTTCTGCACTACTGTCCCTAAAGATGGACGCTCGTACTCTCCCACCCTTTTCTCTCAGACAGCAAGGGTCCTCAAGAAGATCAACAAGCCTGGAGAAATGATTGTGTCATTTGGGCTCCTCGCTGATAAAATCAAAGTAGGATCGCAACTTGTTAATATTCAGAATGTTCGGTGCATTACCTTGATAGAGTGACATCTACCTATCTCTCTGTCTTAGTCCCATGCAGACAGGCAGCAGCAGGAGGAGGAGACATACGCAGATGCTCCAGATGAGTTCCTGGACCCCATCATGTCCACCCTGATGCTGGATCCTGTTCTCCTCCCATCCTCCAATGTGACTGTAGACCGCTCAACTATAGCTAGACATTTACTCAGGTCAGTACATGAACCCAGGAACAGTCATAATAGATCTTGTAGCATGCCCAAATATGGACTCTAACAAGTAGGTGTACTTTTTTTTAAATATTTGTCTTCCTTCGACACAGGCTTTTAATACAGTGTATTTGACTTTTTAGTGGCAATGGGTCGAAAGATGTCTGTAACCTGTATCAAGTTGAAGTAGTAGTAACATATAATTCAATGGACCTGGCATGGTAGCAGCTCAACTCTACTTGCTTTGGAAGCTTTTCCAGTATCAGCTCAACTTAACTACTTGCCTACTTCGTTTTTCACCGCATATAGTACCCACTCAGGTCACTGCAGCGACAAGTTTTGCACAATGGAAAAGCAAAAAATGTGAGGCAAGTAGAGTCGAGCTGATACTATGCAAAGGAAAAGCTCCTAAAGAGAGTAGAGGCAAGGTGAGTTGAGTTGAGCTGGTACCATGCAGTGAAAAAGAGCCATTAGAGAGATTAGATATGACAAAGTGAAATTGCTTTGGATCCAGAAGTCTATATTTGTGCAAGCTGATGCTTACCACTTACAAGGCACTGTATATTTAGCAACACCATCACCACCAAATAATTCTTATTTGTTTGATACATTATTTTTTATGCTAGGAAATTAGGGTATTTATGCTTCAGTTAAAATCTGACACCCCCCCCCAATTTCTCACAGTGACCAGACGGACCCATTTAACCGCAGTCCTCTAACTATGGACCAGATCAGGCCAAATGAGGAACTAAAACAGCAAATTTTACAGTGGCTGGATAAGCATAAACAGGACAGTCTGCAGATGGGACCCAGTGGCTGATCTCTCTCTGAAATGGAATGAACTTTTTCAGTTTTATTTACTTTCTAGCCCACTACTAGTGCATTGCTCTGCTTTTGGCTAATCCATGATGGTGTGCTTGGCTCTGTGGATTTCCTCTGCCTCTTCCCACCTGGACTGAAATAGTGTCAGACATATATGCAGCCTTCATGTTCAATGGAATATCCTGGTTCTGACAATTGTCAAGGACAAACTCAAACCCAGAGCGTTGAGATAAGTTAAAAAGTTGAAAAATCCTAGTTTGTACACCCATGATGATCAATTCACTAGAACTCGACTACTGTATTATTCTGCCTGATTGGCTTGTATGCCTAAAAAATATTTTATATTTAATCAATAATAGGAATTTTTGGTAACATAGATGGAGGGACTTTTATTTCTGATTTAGATTTTTCCATATTCATACATAATTCATTGTGTACCTACAAAATATGCAGTGGTAACCTCATTTTGAATTTACACCTGTGGAATCAATATATTTAAACTACATCAGAATTGATTTATGTTGTATGCAAACAAACCACTGCTGGTGACATTGGTGCCTAAAACCAAGAGCCTTGGAATAATCTTTAATTTATGTGAGGTTTCATGAAAGATATTACTTTGTTTTGTGGCATATAGGATGATGGCTAGAGAAAGAGAAGATAAAAATAGCTTTTTGGATATAGTTAAACCTTTGGAAGACAACAATAGTTTATCTTGTATGTTGGCATGCATTCATAGTAATATGAACAATGTGGACTATCCAGTAACTGAATGCTTTCATAAGTTAAATTATAATGCAATATTTTTGTTTTAATTGTGATTAAAATACATTTTTGATGTACAGTATGAATTCAATAAATAAAACATGTAGGTCATATTTAATAGATGGTTATGGTCTTACTCATAATTTCATTTTTTATTGAGTAAGGTTGACTTACCAGTAAATAAATTGAACTATTTGACTATATCACCAGTTGTGGACAGTATGAAATATTATTGATAGCCTACTGCTAGACATAAAATAGTCTATGTAGCCTACAGTATATTTTGGGGGGTTATCTCTGGCCAAATTTATAGTGCTCAATCCCTGACATGGGCTTTGTTCTTCGTTTTTGGAAGAGGCAAGTAGGCTACTGTTACTATTCATAAACATTTGTACTGGAACTGTAAAACATTGTGTCATAATTGGCTAAATTCAGATAGCTTTACTTAAAATTATGAGTCAGTTGTTTTGGTGAATATTTGTCAATCATGACAATTCTTACGCAAAGTCTACCTTTAAAGTTGGCAACCCATTATTGTTTGTTATGTGTGTACAGTAGGCATACTATAGAACACTACAGGTACTGTCCCAGTAAGAAGTAAGCTATGACTTTAGCTTACAGTACTGTAATGTTCCATGAACCTGAAACGGTGATAAAATGAACGAGTATTTTAAACCCGAGGAATGTTGATTGGCTAATGCTATGTCTGGATAATAAATACGTTATTTATGTTTGTCCGAATTTGTCAGCTTACAAAACATGCACACTGTTTCTTGTCAAAGCAACTGTGATGGAGCAGGCTAACGGTCTTGTCCTTGTGATTTAACTGAAGCTCTTTTCCCGGGCAAAGCCCCTGAAGCTGTTTTGTAATTATACATATACAGTCTGAATAGGGGCACTACGAAAATGCATTGTCGGGGTTTCTCCAACCCAACCCCGAAACATGGATAATGATCTATCAGCCAGTGAGAATAGAACGCTTTGGTGGATGTTGTTTATGTGGAGTGCTGGTTTAGGGTTCCGCCCACTGAGTTCTCTGATCGCAGGGCAGACAGGCAGAGTGTAAAATGGCGCACAGCTGTCGGTGGCGGTTCCCCGCTCGGCCCGGAGGGAGCAGCAACTCCGGTACCGGGAGGAGAGCGGGCCGAATCAGAGTCACAGCCTCTCTCCGGAGTGTCCCGGGGACCCACCCAAATGCGATTGGTCTTGGACCTGGATTTGATGCTGCACTACAGGTCTCCTCTGTTATCGGTAGCAACCTGCAGAAATTTCGGGATGTTTTGGGAGAATCAAGTGACTCGAGCAGCGGGGAGGTAAGTACATGACCAGCCTGACTGTAACCCAAAAGCCTGTCTAAGAAATCACTGGGCAGTGTTTTGTTTTCATATTATAGAGTGCAAAGATAAGTTACTCTCTTTAACAAACGTTGACAGTATTTTCCCATTCCTAAGTGCGACTCAAACTTGTCATTGCTAAGATGCTCAGTAAGTTTGAGTTGGTTGTCTGGCCTTTTGTTATTATAGCTGCATCCAAAAGACGAACGAAAAAAACCTGCCCTGCAAGTATACTGTTCAGAAGATGTGTTGCAAACGTGTATTTTAGTGGCGTGAGCTTAATCTGGTCATCTATACTAACACTTTGTACTCGATTGGACTGGATTGTTATACGGTCCGACAGCTAGCTTGTCCACTTTGGCAACACATTCGCAATCGTATTATTTTATTGCGTTGATTTAAAATGCACAATATAGTGATAGTACATTGCCGACATTTGAAGCTTTACAGTTCTAGTGGCTAACTTGACATTAGATTGGAGGCTTTGAGGATGATCGTGATTATTCAATTTGAATCATTAATTGCAGCGAAGATATACTGTCCTGTATGTAAATGAATGATCTAGAGCGAGAAATTAAACAGTATTTGTATACTGTGCTGGAGACTGCTATAGCACGGGAACACTTAGCTAGGAATATGACAACAAAACATGTCTTGACTTGAGGGTACGATAATCCCGAATTGTGAATAACTTTGCTTGTACAGTGCTGTTAACTAGATGTGTACTGTAGTCGCCAAACGTATGCCGTCATTATTTCGTACTTATTTTAAGGTATCGTTGGTTGATTTGCTAGCTAACGAGCTACTCGTTATATCGGGAGCCCATGGCTGGCTTGTGCTGTACCAGTGAGGTGTCAACCTTCGAATGAGGTTTAGCTAACCTAGCTAATGGCTAGTTAGCAAGCTAGCCATCTACATCACATAGCTGGAATCAGTCCTTTTATTTCTGTACCACGGGTCGACAGAGTTGAACATTTCTTCACTGCTTGTTGTGTTTACTGTGAACCAGTACATTACAAATCAGCGGGTTAAGCGTGGTCGTTTAACTTAGTGTAACTCGCACTATAAAGCATTTCTAAGAAAAGCTACCATGCTACGCATTACGCCACGCTAGCCATCGGGGCTATTGCTGATGCATAGGAAAATGGGAGGTGGACATGTTTTCCCCTCCACACAGTGCGTAGCTAGTAACGTAACCAAAATATTGTCGGGATTATGGCTAATGCTAGGCGATGACGCCTGATTTTAAAACACATTAAAGCAGCGTAACATGTTTTTATTAATGTTCTGCCGTGTTTTATCAATATAATGTAGTAGCTGGTTGCAGTGAGCTTGCTGTGTGACTGGCTACAATAACAACGAGCCCCTTCTGAACGGACCTTGTGATGTGGGGGTGTGTTCGTTTTAGCGAACTACCATCTTCCTTTTTCATGATGAGCAGCACGCGTTCATTGCAGTGGGAGTATACTGTGGGTATATTTACCATGAGCTAGTACTCAACCCTGACCAGACGAGCATGAATATTAGTTTGAATTACAGCAGTATATAGTTACATAGCAGGAAAAGGTTTTGCTGTGAAGTTTTCTGAAATATGATTTTGAGGCATGCTGTTAAGCTTTACATTTTATTTAATTTCTGACAGTAAATACCACCTACACAGGCAGTGCTTATTAAACATTAATGGACAGAGTGCTACCTTATATTTTATTTAATAATTGATTTTGGTGTAAGGGGTTTCCAATAAAATTAATATACAAAAAGTTTGCACAGTGGAGCTAAGTTAAAACACTAAAGATAAATCAGTATTTCTGTCCCAATAGATTCATTGTGGAAATGGCATGGGAAAATACATTGGTGGGAAATAAAGACTTATCTAGCATGTTAGGGGATAGGCAGGATCATCCCCTGGAAGCTGCAGACACAGCATGGTGATTCTAGTTAGGTTGGGATGTAGTGCCTGCCTGACCAGACAGGGGCAGGTTTGTTCAGTCTCCTGAGACTACAGGGCAACCCAGAACAGAGTGCCAGCCGGACACTTGGGCACCCCTCCTTTCCCCATGTAGACAGAAGGAACCAAATCCACTTCAGACAAACAGCCCCATCTGAGAGGCAGAGGAACTTTTCTTCTGACAGCTGCCGCTTTGGAATAGATTACTGCGCCTATTGGGGTGGCTCAAAAGGGTGCTTGTCGGCTGTTACTCCCCAAATGGAGGCATTTGTTAGCTTTTATATGTGCATGTTGTAAATTAATGTTCTAGATCCAGACAAATTGCGATTGCTTGTTTTTAGTGCTAAGTAGGCTACAGGCTGACTTTATTTAGGGGGATTTGAATGAAGCGCCTTCATCAAATCAAACCGTTATTCCATCAGGATTTTTTTTTTTTTTTTTTTTTAGCTCACTGTATATTTTCTTTTTTTCGTAGTCAAATTATACCCAGCCTTCTGTTGTGTGAATTCCACACACCGATTAAAACCAATGTTTAATCATTCATACAAATGTGCAGCTGAATAGAAAAGATTTTTGCCCCACTGGCTTGAGAGAACTGGTGTGTTTGAGCGGAAGGGGCTTCAGTCTAGCAGGTGTTTGGCCTATTTAAGTGGCAGACCCCTCCCCATCCCAGAGACAGTGTGTGGATTGGAGCAGGAAGCTTTGTGTCTGCTTTTATTCTGGCTCTCACAAAGTGCAGGCGGCTGAAAGAGCACAGGCAGAGATATCAAAGGGTGAGGGGCGACCCCTCCTCCCCACGGGACAACACTGGGAGGAGAATTAGTCACAGACCCTCCCATCCATGGCTTTATTCTGCTACAGCAGGCAGGCAGAGGGCTTTCACCTCAGCCATAGGAGTTGCTCAACTGAGAGAAAGACGGCAATTGTGTCTTCTTTCTTTGTGTGTGTGTGTGTGTGTGAGAGTTGGTGGTGGGGTGTCCCACAGACTTTATGTCCCTCTATTGCACTTCCAGGGTAGGCGTGTATCCTTTGTTTTGTTTACAGCTCCAGCTTGCTGTGTGTGTGTGTGTGTGTGTGTGTGTGTGTGTGTGTGTGTGTGTGTGTGTGTGTACATGTATGCAAGCACACAAGCTAGCCCGTCTGCTGGTGTCCACAGTTATCCAAGGGGCTGTAGGTGTGAGGTGTAGGAGAAACAGACATCCTCGGACGTGTTTGTTTAGTGTGGGCCTACAAAGCAAATGTGAAGCAGGTGGACTTGGAAACACTTTTTTTTTTTTTTTTGTGCTGGCACTAGCACTAGCACTAGCCAGTACATGAAATCCCACTGTACCGTAAATAAACTGAAGAATTATTAAATAAGGAAGAACATCCCTCTTACTGTTTTTTAATGATTGTCCCCTGTTGTTAAACAGAGTTGCTCTTAGAATGCCCCTGTGGCCTATAAGAGGGAATGCATCATCAGGAAGTCATACAGTATATTAGTATGGGCTCATCACCATTTGAAATTCCAGGAAGGGATGAGGCACAGTGTCCATATTGTAAATCTGGACACGAGGGCTTCCTGGAACGTGTCAAAAAGTGTTTGTTCAACCAGAAAGGGATGGCTGCTCTTTACTGTTGATCAAATGACTTGGAAGCCCTCTTGGTTTAAAAAAGTACTTCATAGCCTAATAACTGTTTTGATATGTGTGTGTATATCTCTATCTCCTGTTAAACATTTTTTAATTTTACATAGATGAGGAACATAACACCTAAAACTAAATCCACATCCGTATGACTTCAAAGGAGGACAAAGCTGTCAGATCAAGTTTGTCTCCACTCTGTGTAGCCTAGCTTGCTTTCTTCAGAACCACAGAAAGCATGCATTGAGTTTCACTATTCAATTTTATTGGTGACACGGAGTGAGCGACAGAACATTAGTGACATGCTTGCAAGCACAAGACAATCAACACAAAAAGTTGGACTACAAATAAAAGTATATACTGTACAATGAAATAATTTAAGTAAACTAACAGAATAAGGTGATTGGCTTTGAACCTGCTGGTTAGGGTCCACAAACTCCTGTACTATTTGCAAGACAGGGTGAACGATTTGTGCCTGGCCTGGCTGTGGTCCATGATGATTTTCAGTAGCCTTGCTCCAGTTTAATTTTGCCACAAGTATTAATCTGGAACCCCTCAATGCAAAAGCGTTTGTCGACCGCGTAGCACAATCAGGCCAATCAGCGGCAAGCTGCAGTTTTTACATGATGACATATTTTTCTACCTGCACGCCAGCTGATTTTAAATATTCTGATTGAGTGAGATAAAGGTTTGTAGTCCAATTGTATGCAAGGAAGCTTTGATTTAAATGTATTAGCACTACTTCCTTTATGACAAATGCTGAATTGAAGGTTTCCAGGGTGATACTTGTGAAGTTGAACTGTAGCTTGCGAAATCTGGATGGTATCACAAGGCAAAATCTAGAGGTCTTGCATTACTAGCAGCTCAGTCCTGGTGCTGCACTGTGCCATTTTCATCATGTTCTGTAAATCCTTGTAGTGGAGGGCGGAGCAGCTCCCACAGTCATCATAGTAATTTGTTGACGCTTACTGCCTAGCTGCCGGCGCTCCCATTGGTCATCTTTTTACACTTCTACAAGGCATCGTCCATTTAACAGGATGGAATGATATCAATAAGCCAAGTAACTTACTATTTTCAGTGAGATGAACAATAGAATGCAAATAGATATGCTCTGTTTTTATTTTTTAAATATATTTATGCTAAAAGTGTCCGACTTGTCAAGTAAAATAATAATAATAATAACCAATTTTTTCTTTAGCCATGCCTGATGTCTCACAAAAAAATCTAAGCTAGCTTGTTAGCAGTTATAAGTCTGTAGGCTAATGAATTGGCCCCTGTCACATATGAATCCTAATCATTTATCGAGCCAAAACATTTATTTTTTCTTTTTTTTTTTTTTGGGGGGCAATAGTACCACCAAACTGTATTGAATTCTATGGCTATTGCACACGTTAGTTCAATGTTTGCTATTCTAACAGCAGAAGATTGCCATGGGGTAGATTAACATTTTGCATCTGTTCTCACAGGGCAGTAACGTTAAATAAATGCTTGTGGACCATTATAAATTTGTCATTAGATGCGCTTCGGGAGCGTGCAATTTCGATGCCAGACTAATGTAAACAACAAACGCAAGGCTGTATTCTTGAAGGTACAGTAAGATACAGAAAAAAAATATATAATCACCTTTAGTACCATTACTGGCTACGTACGTTATGCTTATAGCTGTTTAATGCAAGCATTCCGCCTGTGTTGGATGAGCACTGAGGATAGGTTAAATATGTGGTGAGAACCTCAAAGCCAATGTGCTTTGAGGACTTGGATGTTTTCGAGCCAACAGATTTCCTTGAATTTATTCACTTGATAGCTCCAAATCTCTTCTCTACTGACTTGTACTGTAGAGGGTCTCTTCCAGAACATAGCAAGGGTACAGTTGTTTTGGACGTGCACATAAAATATGCTCCACACCTCCAGTAGAGTGCCACGAATCTCACCAGCACAGTTCTTTTAAAAAAAAAAAATTTTTAAATGTTTTTCTCCACAATCGGTGACTGTTGCACACACACAGGCATTCATGCCACATTACCCCAGCTGTACATTTCCCTGCTCTTCCTGAGTTCATACCTTGACTTACTGTTCATGTCCAGAATTGATCACCTCAGTTGTAGGCAGCTGCGGTTCATGAAGCAGCCTCCGCCTCCCCACACGTATTATGCATGTTGCAGAATGTGTGATAAAGGTGACATGCAAAGCACTCAAGTTCACCTGCAGCACCACACACATGTAAACTGGCAGGTGAAGCCATCGGCTCATAAGTGAGGTAGGAAGAGCGGAGCCACTACAGCCTCTCATGCATGCACGTTGCCTTGTACGCCAGGCTCACCGTGAGTCTACTACAGTGTTTATTGACTTGTCGCAGTTGCCTCTCTTGCCTGCCTGCCTGCTCTGTTAAGGAGCTCATGGTGAGCCTTGTCTTTCACACACTGCTGCATCTCAGTGGCCAGTGGGCGGAGAGTGAGCGAGGGAGCGTGTATGTGTGTGTGTGGCTACACTGGGAGAATAAGTAGAGGGCAGGAATGAGTGAGAGCCGTGTGTGTGTGTGGGGGGGGTTGTTTAGATTAGGATTTAGCGCCCTGCTCTGTGAGCGTGTTCAACCCCAAAGCTCCTTTCATCCTTGGTAGCTCCCAGGAGACGCCGGCCGCTCTGATGTCGGCGGAGCGCGCGGTCATAACTCGTGCCATCGCGTGTGCTCTTTCTTCCTCGTTCCCCCTCTCCATCTGTCTCCCCCGTCAGTCTCCCCTCCTCCTGTCCTCACTCTGCTGCCCCCCCCCCAACACATCTCATGTTTTGCTTGTTTACATCTCGCTGTGCTGTGGATGCACAAGGGGTGTGTTTGTTATGTGTGGCTGACGCAGGAAGGCGTGCGCATGCGTGGAACTGGACGTGTCGGCACACTGTCCGCTCTGGCCTGTGTGCTGTTTGTGATGTCACTGAGCGCTGCCGCCGTTTCTTTAATCATTTCATCATGAACTTTCACCTATTTATATAGAAGAGAAAGAAGTGCTGTGTGTGTGTGTGTGTGTGTGTGTGCATACCTGCTTGCACACATGGTGGGTTACTCTTAGCTGGCAGCTGCGTTGCAAAGTGGGCCGCTGGAACCTCAACTGCAGCCCTACATGCTGCTATAAATAAACATGATGAAACGACTTACCCCCTCCTCTACTCTTAAAGGAGTAGTTCACCCAAAAATGACATATGGTTATATAGGCTACTTTATTTATTGGAAGAAATTCCATCAACTGGGGGCAGGAGAGTCTAGGTAAGGGGGTTCTTCTGCCAGCTGAAGGCTCTGGTTCAATTGGTGGCATGGAGCTGTAGAAAGACGCCTACATTTGCAAACTCACCTGAAATCCCCAGCTAATTGGAGGAAGCAATAGGAAATGTTCTGGCAATGCAGGGGTTCACACATGCATGCCGTTTACCTGGCTGTCCCTAGTGCCCGCTGCAGTGAATGGAAGATTATCAGTTTCACTATGTCGACAGATATGATGGCATCATATTGTTGGTGACTTTTCTTTTCCCAAATCTCACTTTTGCACTATAAAAGTTCCAACATGTCCTCTGATACATGCGGTACATTGGGAGTCATTTTGTGAGGTGAAAATAAAATTCCTGTCAAAGGCCTGGCTAGACCTAAAGACTCACGATTCTGCTGAAAGTTCTCAAGTATGCTGTTTTTTTTTTTTGCTAAGCAATGGGATCACTGTGAATCAGGTAGGGAACGTTGCCTGCCAGGTTCTAAAGTTCTGGAACCTCACGGAACTGAGATAATCACATTTTTTAAATGGCATGAAAGAACAGTTTAGCTTGTATACAACTGTTTTTGCTGGGTAGTTTATACTCCTTTCTTCATGCTGTGCTGGTCTAGAACCAAACCATATGAACACACCTCCTAACCATGTCACTTCTAGTGAGTCTGGCCTGGTTTTATGCTATTTTTTGCATAAAATAAAATACTGCTCATATTTATTTATCTTTAGTCATTGTCATTTTTGTTATTTTCTCCCAAATTATTGTATAAATCACGCCCAATGCCTTACCCCTCCTCTTGTCTTTGGGTTTCAAACACACTACCTTCTTGTGCCAGCAGATGGCGCCACCTGCGTATGTTTAGATGGCTTACATATACATTGTCTGTGTAAGATGTAGAATTAGAATTGGCATCTTCTGTTGGCACCAGAAGGTAGTGCGGTGGGTCAGTTTGACCCGGAGGACAAGGAGGGTAAGAGCATGTAATGTAATTTGCAATATGTACTGTGGTGGATTCAGGCAGCGCTGATGCAGTAAATTGAAATGGCTGAATCTGGCACTACATGGAAAAAGCAGGTGAACTACCTAATGTTTTTTGTACAGTACTAAACTGTTTTCAAAAAGAAGAACCAAAGAACACCTCCTGTCTGGGCAACTTACTCTGACAACTTTTACTTTTCTCCTATATGACTAACCAGTTTAGCATTCTAGCTATAGGAAAGTGAAACTTGAAAACAGTGGTTTTTCATGATAGTCATTCAGTTGCTTTTAAACATTTCTTTACCAAAATGTGTAAGAGATTTGAGGATTGTCTGTCTAACTGTAACTGACACCTCATTCTGAAAGCAACCGTAGACACATTTTAACACTTTAATTTGTCTAATAGGCCTATCTGTTGTGATGCAAATCGTGTAATGTGTGCATCATTATAGGTTGGGGAATAACCAGTTATCCAGTCCAAATGTCAAAATGTCCCCATATCAATTATATTTCTAGAAATTACTGTGTATGTGTAATAATGTGTTAGCTTGATTCAGCTACAATGTAACAATATCCTATTAGCCTTCACTAGCTCTTATATTAACCTATGGTATTAACACTTCAGTGCAGGCATGCTGTTTAGAAAATGTAATGGCTCCTATCGTCCTATATGTAGATACTGTAAGATTACAGTGCCGTACACGGTTTAGCATTTTGTGACGTTCAGTCGTATCACTGAAGATTTCTTAAAAATGGTGTTTAAAATCTTGTCTGTTCTCGTGAACCCAATATTAGTATAGTCTCATCTTGTGATACAAGTGTATCGTCACACCCATATAAATGTTACACCCCTGTTATGCACACACGGAAGGCTGCGACCTGCTCCGCTGTCTGGGTTGGCATGTCGCAGCAGTTAACCGTGGCCTTCATGTGGTTCTCACGAACAGTATAGTCTCAGGTGTGTCAATATGTCCACCAAGGAATGCAGTTTGCTTCTGCATGCTGTGTTGAGCTTACCTTCTCGGTGAAGGCGCTGGCCGGCTGCGGGCGCGGTGCTTGGTTGGTTGTTCAGTCAGTCAACTTTCTTCAGTTTCGTATTTCAGTTTCACGTTTTCAACGTGCCAAATATGTCGGCGTTCTCTTGTAGTGTTTCAAATGGTTTGCCATTTAATAAAACCCAGGGAACGGTTTTGAGTCAGTCATTTGAATCTCAAAATTTGAGATTCAAAAGTTCATGATCTGTAACTGCCCCCAGACTTGCTGTAAACCAATACATAGAACCGAGTGTGACCTGAAAAATATAATTTATGTAAATCAGTCAAATGTGCTTTAATTCTATAACCTGTCATTTCATTAATCAATTATATGGCTTTTTAATGGACACCAGTATAACTTCTCTAAGCATGTTCTCTCCCCCTTTGCTTTTCAGGAAGAATCATTTGGCGGATTTGGAACAGTTACTGAGCACAAAAGATTACAGAGCCCCTCAAGGCCTTCTTCAGGTGAAGAAGCTTTTGGTTACAGTTTGCATTAGCTGAGTGTTGCTAAAATATTCTTAGTATCGCACACATTCAACTAGGATGAGCAGCTAGACTCGCTGTGTATTTCAAGGCTTTTGTGCATGTTTGTATCTGGCGATCTATCACCAAACACATTGCACTAATCATTTCACCACCATGTGTAGCTATGAAGCATTTATTACAGATCACTTAGGCTGCTTATCTAGAAATTCAGACTGCCTCACTCATTGTATGCATTGTTGTGTTTTGGTCAGCAGGCCCCCCTTCACAGGAGAAGAAGCCTAGAGGCCGCCCCCCTCGTGCACTGACTGCCCAGAAAGCCACAGCTGGTCTCCTGCCTCCTTCATCACCTGCCTCCCCCCCTCAGGGGAAACCAGAAGGCTCTGAGCGGCCAGCAGAAAAGGTTAAGCGGCTGCCTGGGAGGCCACCTGGCTCTGGGGAGAAGAGGAGAGGCCGTCCTCCTGCCTCGTGTAACCAGAGAGCCTGGCACAGCGGCGGCCATGCGGGGGTGGAGGACGGCAGGCAGGTGGGGGCGGACCTGGGCGCAGAGGCGGAGGAAGAGAAGGACGGGAAGGGAGGCAAGAGCTCGGCGCAGCAGCAGGACGGCGGGGCCTCGCTGCTGAAAGCCGCCCGGGGCGACTCCAAAGTTCCCAAGCTGAAGCGGCTGAGGGAGGTGAAACTCGGCCCCCTCAAGTCGCGCCTCAAGAACCTGCCCGGCGTCCCCCGGCGCAGACGCGGCCGGCCTCCGTCCGCCGAGCGTCTCCGAGCCGAGGCGGCGGCAGGAGTCTCTGCCGGCCAGCTGCCGGGCACCGCGGAATCGGCGGACGGGAACCACAAGGCCTTTAAGGCCAGAGGGGAGCGCGGCACGGAGCCCCAGCAGGCCCCGCTCAGGGATGTGGATCGTCCTGAGGGGCAGGACTCTCCCAGCCCCCCCACCTCCCCCTCTCCCTCCAAGCACGGCCGGCCGCTGGGCCTCCGCCAAAGCCCTCGGCACGTCAAGCCCGTCAGAATAGTGCCCCCTACTAAACGCACGGACACCACCATCGCCAAGCAGCTGCTGCAGCGGGCAAAGAAGGGGGCTCAGAAGAAGCTGCTGGAGAAGGAGGCGGTGGCCATAGGGGGGCCCGGGCCGGGGGGCATGGATGCAGGCATCCGCAGGCGGCGGAGGACCCAGCTGAACATCAGGCAGTTCATCATGCCGGTGGTGAGCACGGTCTCCCTGCGCATCATCAAGACGCCCAAGCGCTTCATCGACGAGGCCAGTTTCGGGGCCCCGCCTCCCCACATGAAGATGGCCCGGCTGGAGACGCCCCCGTCGTCTGCCTCGGCCGCCGCCCAGCCCGCCCCCTCCGCCTCCAGCTCCTCGCCCTGTCCCGTCGTGACCGCTGCCGCCGCCAGCACGGGCCCGTCTGGCCCGGGGGACCCCTCCCTGCCTCCGCCCCCGGCCAGCGGTGCGGCCGCCGCCCCGGCGGCACCAGCGGCCGGTCTCCTCCACAACGCCGCCGTCCCGGCCAACGGGCGCTTCAGCAGCAGCGCGGCGTCCTGCGGCTCCTCCCAGCTGTCGTCGGCGGAGTCGTCGCGCTCCAGCAGCCCCAGCATGGACGACTCCTCCTGCGACTCGCAGGCGTCGGAGGCCTCCCGCTCCCCGTCGGAGGAGCGGGAGGGCGGCATGTCGCGCGGCTCGCGGCCCCCCTCCCCGCCGTCTGAGCCGGAGCACGCCGCCCTGGTGGAGAGGGGCCGGCGGGGCCGCAGAGGGCAGGGGCCCCCCCGGGGCGCCGTGGGTCCCCGGGGCCGAGGGCTGCTGGTGGCCAAGAAGCCCATCATCAGCCCGGCCACCGGCGTGCTCATGTCCTCCTCCGCCCTCGGCAGCACGCCGCAGCCGCCATCGGCCGCCTCCTCCTCCCCCCCGCCCCCCCCTCTCCTCACCCCCCCGCAGCCCCCCCAGTCGGCCTCCTCCAACATCGCCGAGCACCACCCCCAGTCCCCGTGGCTCATGCCTCACGGCCCCTTCCTGGGGAGCTCCGTGCTCTCCGGCGGGCCGGACAAGCCCGGCCGCTCCATCCTGCGGCAGCCCACCTTCCGCTGGACGTCCCTGTCGCGTAGCGACCAGCAGTGCTTCTCCTCCGCCAAGTACGCCAAGGAGGGACTCATCCGCAAGCCCATATTCGACAACTTCCGCCCTCCCCCTCTCACGCCGGAGGACGTGGGGCTGCTGCCGCAGGGCGCGGCCGCGGCGGGGGGAGGCCCGCCGGCCGCCTTCCAGACCCCGGGCGGCGGCGTGGTCACGGGGACGGGCGCTCGCCTGTTCACCCCTCTGCACCACCACACGCAGCAGCAGCCCCCCTCGTCCCGCTTCGAGGCGGCGCACCCCAAGCGCAGCCCGCTGCTGCGGGCGCCCCGCTTCACGCCCAGCGAGGCCCACTCCCGCATCTACCAGTCGGTGACCCTGCAGCAGCAGCAGCAGCAGTCGTCGTCGGGGAGCAGCCCCGGCTCGCTCTCCCCCCACCAGCCCTCCTCCGGCCGGATGCAGTTCCGGCGGCGGAAGAGGCGCACCTTCGGCACTCTGCGCGGCCACCCGCGCTCTCCGTCGCACTCCATGACCCGACGCAGCAGCCAGGCGGGAGGCCCCGTGTCTCTGCTCAAAGGCCCTCCCGAACACTCTGTGCTGACGGGCGCCGTCGCCGGCGGCAACCCCGCCCCCCTAACGGGCCTGTCGGCCAGCCCCGTAGTAGCCGCTAGTGCCTTAAACCCCGCGCCCTTCGCCCCCTTCTCCGCCGGGCCCCTGGGCGCGCCCTGCTCTCACGGGCCGGCGGACAACCGGAGGGGGGCCCCCGCGGGCCAGCCGGTCTCTTCGTCCTCCACGTCTTCTTCCTCCCAGCTCTTCCCCCTCTTCCCTTCCGGCGGCCAGGAGGCGGGGCGGGGCGCTGGGAAAGGTGCGCGAGAGAAGGGCGCTGCAGCCTCCCTGGAGCCCGCTCCCAAAGACAAGGAGAGGGATTCCGAAAAGTGCAGAGAGCGAGAAAAGGAGAATAAGAGGGAAGGGCGGAAGGACTGGGACAAGAGAGGCAAGGCTCCTACGCCCGACACCTCTCCTAACGCAGCTTCCAGCCTCTTCCCAGGCGACGGGAGAGCTGCAGAGGACCGCCTGGCCTCTCTCGCTCCTAAAAAGGCTCCAGGGAGGAAGAAATCGGCGACCGTTGACTTTGTTTCTGAGGCAGCTAGCACAGACAGGGCAGCTGTCCATTCCACAGCACCCACCTCTCTTCCCAAAGGCCGCCCGCAAAAGAAAGAGAGGCCACCGGAGAAGGGAGAAGAGATGGAGGCGGGGGAGAAGGAGAGGGAGAAAGCAAGCGCTCCATGCCAGCAAGCGGCAGGGTCTCCCGGGCAGCCGGGCAAACAGCAGCTTCCCGCCCCCTCTCTGGGTTCCATGTTGGCCCAGGTGGAGAAGCAGCCAGGTACTGACAAGCAGGTGTTTGGCCTGCTGAGGAAGGCCAGAGCCCAGCTATCTAAAATAGAGAAGACTAAAACTCTGAAGTCTCCTGACCAGCCAAAGGTCCAGGTAAACTGTCCTTTTGCTTATTGTTCCTCCTTCTGTGATCGTAGCTATTTTTAAAAACGTCATGTTTTTCTTGTCATCATATTTTCACTAGTAACATACTCGTTTAAATTTAGATTTTAGATGAGCGCAAACTGAAAGTTGATATTCGGAAAGTCCCATGGCAGGAAATTTATTCTGCTGCATACATTATACAGAAACCAGTAGCAGAGGGGTTTTTGAAAGCATTTTCCATTTTGAAAGTAAATCTCACTGAATATTTGAACAACGGAAGTTACTGGAAGCTTGTACTGGTTCCATAGATGGGTTTAATCTGACTTAATCAGACATTCATAGTAAAAATGCTAAACTATACATGACTCTTAATGTGCTAAAGGAGCCACTCAGTAAACCTTCCTGTTTCTGCCTCCTATAGCTTCTTCTGTCTCCTAAATCTACATGCAGCACTATACCATAGTCTTTAAGTGGGACAGGTCCCCAGCACTGTGTTCCCCTAATTTAACTATTTTACCTTTACCTCACTTCTATTTCTGGAAATTCCCCTGCACATAAGGCATCTTTCCCAGATGTACCCTAGCACACTGAGTGAGTGTACTGATGTTTTTGTGGCCAGGGTCAGGAGACAGACTCGGTCCGTGGTCCACGCATCAAGCACGTTTGCCGTCGTGCAGCTGTGGCCCTGGGTAGCCGGGCAGTGTTCCCGGATGATCTGCCCACACTCAGTGCCTTGCCCTGGGAGGAGAGGGAAAAGATCCTATCTTCCATGGGGAATGATGGTGAGGCTCATGGATGTGACACGTACATAGCACATGTTCCATCGGACATGTGTGTGTGTTCTGATTCTAAGCATGCATATCAGGATCTTCTGTTGTAGTGCACGTCCACAGTCCACCACAGAAAAACACACTGAGCTATCCTTGCCTGACATCTAAAATGACCAAACAATAACAATAACATTACATTTTATATACAACTTGATGTTATTGAGAGCAGCGTTCAAGGTTTTTTAATCATTTTAGCAACGGGCTTTTTAAATAATCAATGGAAATGGGCTTTTTGGCCAGCGTACTGTAGTTACCAATGATGCGCAAGGTTTTTTACAACCCACACCCACCCGACCCGCTATGAGAGCCAACCCGCACCGCCTGACCCACTCAAATATGCGTTCATCAACCACCCGATTCCGACCTGACCCGTAAACCGCCAACTTGAGCATGTATGGCGATACCGATATCTAATTGAATGCGCGCTTCAAGCTGGCGTAGACAATGGTTTGCAGAGCCGCGGTAGGCTACAGCAAAGTGAGTGAGCAGTAGGCAGCCAGGGCATGAGAGGATCTGCACCCTCCACTGCATTTGTGTGAGAGCGGGGAGGAGAAGGTGAGCCACGGCCTACACAAAGCGTATTGCACGCACGGTTTCAGTAGATCTTTATACAGGAACGCAGTGATCCGACCCACCCACACCGGCAATATGTTCTTCTAAGTTTACCCGAATCCACCCAACCATAACCCACAGCCTGCGCATCTAGTACCTACTATATTTTTGGCTGCATTACCAGTGTTAACCAGCGCATGCCTCACTTCCTGATCATGGGGACTTGGGCACACTACATTAAGATGGCTTGAGAATAACTTGTTTTGTATTTATGACATTAGGATTGTGTCTTTATTACTAGGCTAATATGGATACATAAATAAATATCTTAAAACATTAAAGCCCTTGACCAGACTATCAAAGAATGCAATGCAGTGGCTTTTTATTGACGATGGTGTTTTTATCATCTTGCAGACAAATCATCAGTGGCGGGCTCTGAGGAAGCAGAGCCCCAGTCCCCTCCCATAAAGCCACGGGAGACGAGGCATAAGACGGTTCAGGAAGCCCCTCCCAAAAAAGGCCGTCGGTCGCGGCGTTGCGGCCAGTGCTCGGGCTGCCAGGTTCCAGAGGATTGTGGCGTCTGCACCAACTGTCTGGATAAGCCCAAGTTCGGAGGACGCAACATCAAAAAGCAGTGCTGCAAGTGAGTGGTCTGGCTATTTTACGCTTGCGTTCTTGAAGTACGTCGTTTTCACACACTGGGGTCTTTTCAACAGAGGAACGATGAACACTACTGTCAAGTGCACATTTGTATCACTGAAATACTTGCATATTAAATGTTTTGCCCCCTCATTTTCTGCATCTAACATCTATCCAGTGATCCCTTCTGGCTTATCTTAAACATCGAATGTTGTGGTGTGACTGTTTTCCGTATAGGATGAGGAAGTGTCAGAACCTTCAGTGGATGCCTTCCAAGATATTTCTCCAGAAGCAAGGCAAAGGCAAGAAAGACAAGAAGAAGAACAAGCTCCCTCTTGAGAAGAGGGAGGGCCTGCATCCCGTTAAGGGCCCTATTCCTGAGCCTGGCGTCAAACCCGTTCCTGCTCCTCTAGCGGAGGATCCTCCCTACAAGAGTGAAACTCCACCAAAGCCTGTAGAGGAGAAGCCAGGACAGCAGTCCTCCCCAGCCCTCACGCCTTCTCCGGCCCCGTATGAGCCCGCCCTGTCCCCCAGTGGGATCACAGCCCCCGCCCAGTCCCCAGGCCACACAGCAGACCCCAGACAGCCCTCAACCCCCAGCAGTGTCACCAGTAGGAAAGGACTCAAATTGCTGCAGCCCCCCCCGCCATCCTGCCCTTCTTCTTCCTCGTCGTCGTCTTCCTCCACGTCGTCCTCATCCACCTCCTCATCTTCCTCCTCCTCTTCTTCCTCATCTTCAGCCCAGAACTCCCCTTCTTCCCAATCTCAGCAACAATCCCAGCCGCAGACACGCCCGCCATCCAATCAGGCGCCTGTGAAAAAAGATGCCCCGCCCAAGGTTCCCCCCAACGAGTCCAAGAAGAGGCCTCAGCTGTCTTCACAGCAGCAGAGCTTGGCTACAGCTGCCCCTGATACAGGTGAGGATGTTCTGATTGGAAGAAGCAATGTGAAAACGAGCAGTCTGTACTTTATTTACTAATCTGTGATGTGATTGGGCATTCCAGCGGTTGAATCCAAACAGCTGAAGAAGCAAACTCCTCGCTCTCTTCCTCTGCCTCCTAAACAAAGACCAAAGGAGAAGGTAAGAACATTGTCACCAGATACTGTGTGTGCAACTTGGCTTGACCAATGATTTTTTTCTTGTAACGCATTTGATTGTGTTATCTGTAAATCTGTATACAGATCATAATCAAATATGAATAATGTGTCTTCTACTGTTTTGTGCACCCTGTCAATATTATTAAACCTTTATTTAACTGGAAAAAAAGACTAATTGAGATTAATCTCTTTTTCAAGACCGTCCTGGGGAAATAGCCTAAAACGTTCAGACAACCAGCGATTGTAATACAGTGGCTTTTTATTGACAATGGTGTTTTATCTTCTGGAGAAATAATTGAATATAAATACTAATGTAATTAAATTCTGTAAACAATGTGAATGTGGTTTAAGAACAGTGTAAGAATTTCATGACACAAAAAATTCTCCCTCAAAAAGCTTCATATTATCAATCCCAACTTCATTTAGGTTATTGCCAAGTACTTGGAATGCCATTTACTTTGACTGCATACACCAAGCCATGTGTAATCTTCATGTCGCTGTTTCTCCCCTCCACACACTCTGGTAAACAGGAAAAGGTGCTGGCTGCTAAACCCCCCAGCAGCAGTACTTTAAACTGGCTGAGCACTCCCTCGACTAGGGGCCAGGCCAAGCCCAGAGCGCCCTGCGACGGAGTGCATCGCATACGAGTGGATTTCAAGCGGGACCACGATGTGGAGAAGGTGTGGGAGGCTGGCGGCCTCAGCCTACTCACCTCGGCGCCTGTCACACAAAGGGTTATCTGCTTCCTGTGTGCCAGTAGTGGCAATGTTGAGGTACATTGATAACCTTGCTCATTAAGGAATTTAAGCAGTGGCCGTTTAAAGTTCTGATAACATTAATAAAAAAAAGTATTATGTTTTTATAGTTGCATAATCCAGATGATGGTTGTTTTGCTAGCAATAAATTACAGTATGTTAAATCAGTCAGTAAACTTTGTTATCGTCTAGAAATATATTCATTTATACCCTAATATAATGTTATCCAAACCTCAAGGTTAGTACTGTTTGGTAATTTTACTTATTTCTTTTTGACATCGTATAATAATAATTCTTCTTCAAATATAACGTTGTCATCTAAATTCAAACAATTTTTCTATCATGTTTTAACAACATTTCACAGCTAGCATAAAGATATGCTAAAGCTCACACTGGTCACTGTACAAGTCCGGTCTTCCTAAACTCCCCGCCCAAACCACTGTGGCACAAATCCATTTCCGGTCACCATACCGGAACTTTAAAACCATTGCTGCTTTAACAAATGCTATATTAGAAAATGTGTTTTTACTGTATTTAGTCTTGCTGGTGAGGTCTTTGTAAGCTCACATAATATACTGTATGCTTGTGCTCACATAACCAGCCAGGTTCTTATTTCCCTGCCCATTACAGTTGAGCACCATGGAGGTTTACTGTAATGTAGTTGGTGTAGTTGGAACACTAATTTAGACAGATTACACTGAGCATCCTGTAGTGTGACTGTTGCTGTCTGTCACTTGTCTCACTGTCTTTTTCTCCCCAATCTAGTTTGTCTTCTGCCAGGTATGTTGTGAACCGTTCCATCTCTTTTGTTTGGGGGAGACGGAGCGCCCCCTCCAGGAGCAGTGGGAGAACTGGTGCTGTCGGAGGTGCCGTTTCTGCCAGGTGTGCGGACACCAGCACCAGAAAGCTAAAGTAAGTAATTGCTAGAGGCATCTGTTGCAAATGCAAACGTGCTTAAGATGCAGTAGCCCTACTGGTAATGGCTATAAAACAGAGAATATCCTGTCTGAATTGAGGAAGAATGACAATTTTTATAATACGTTATGATCCCATTAGCGACTCAACCTAAAGTGCAATGGTTTAAAAAAGATTGTTCCACGGAGATGTTATTAGGGCTTAAGGGTATGTTTCAACCACTGTATGTTTTGAAATGATCTCATCATAGATATTAACTTTTCTCTTATCTACCTTCACAGCAGCAGCTGCTGGAGTGTGATAAGTGCCGTAACAGCTATCACCCGGAGTGCCTGGCTCCCAACCATCCCACGAGACCCACAAAGAAGAGAGTCTGGGTATGGGCACACACTGCTCTTGTCATTCACATTTCGCGCTGGCATAATGCTGAGAGAATTCCTTCCAACCAAATGGCTAGATGCATTGCCACCGTAACAGTGAGACATGTTCTCACTTCCCTTAAGTGCTTGCATGTTTTGGTCCGCAGTGTAGTCACTGTGTTGTGTTGTGTGTGTGTGTGCATCTTTTTTAACTTTGTACAGGTCTGCACCAAGTGTGTTCGCTGTAAGAGTTGTGGAGCCACGAAACCAGGCAAATCCTGGGATGCTCAGTGGTCCCATGACTTCACCATGTGTCATGACTGTGCCAAACTCTTTGCTAAAGGTGAGAGAGGCTAACATCTGGAGCTTAACTGTACTAGCGGTACGTTGTACCCAGAACGCGGCTGTCCCTTTTCTTCTTGCAAAGTATCAGAATCCGAACATCAAAGGCAAATGTTGACAGCAACGGAGTACAGCTTTAAATCAGCTGTGTTTCCCAGCGCCTCTCATCTGCTCTTGTCCCTCAGGGAACTTTTGCCCGCTGTGTGACAAGTGCTACGACGGCGAGGACTATGACAGCAAGATGATGCTGTGCGGCCGCTGTGACCACTGGGTTCATGCCAAGTGTGAAAACCTGCCAGGTTAGCCCCTCCCCTTGGCGCCAGCCCCCAGTGAAGGCCCTGGCAGTGCGTCCCATCTGTCTGTTGCTGAGCTAATCCCCCCCCCTGTCTCTGTTGTGCAGACGAGCTGTACGAGCTGCTGGCCAAGCTGCCCGACAGCGTTGCGTACACGTGCGGGGCGTGCACCGAGCGCCGGCCGGCCGAGTGGAGGGCGGCGCTGGAGAGGGAGCTGCAGGAGTGCGTCCGCCATGTTCTCACGGCGCTGCTCAACTCCCGCACCTCCACGCACCTGCTACGTTACAGACAGGTGACATGCGCGCATGCTCCACTGTGTGGAGCTGCAGTACATCAATCACTGTGCCGTTGTCCCCGCCCCCCTCTGTCATTCTGACCGCAGTGTTTCCGTAGGCAATGTAAACATGCGGGATTGGCATTTATTCTCTTCCGAGCAGATTCATATTGAAAGCACATGATTGGATGGCGTGCGCACAGCACCCCCTCGCCACTGAGGGCAGCGTGGGAACCCTTCTTTGCATTGCCCCGGCCTGCCAGTGGCAAACGGCACCTGACGCTTCTGGTCTTTCTCATGTTGTTAGGCGGTGAAGCCCCCAGAGTTGAACCCTGAAACTGAGGAGAGCCTCCCATCTCGTCGCTCCCCTGAAGGCCCAGACCCTCCGGTCTTAACTGAAGCCCCCCCTTCAGCCACTGACTCTCCTCCAGACTTGGAGTCTGTAGAGAAAAGGATGGAGCAAGGCCACTACAAGTCAGTGGTGAGTATACTTTGTGTTGTTTGGCTGGCATTTGGTGAAGACTATACTTTTATAACATGATGAATGATAGTAGGCAATGTACAGGTATTGACAGATCTCACCTGCAGCAAACATCTGCTAGCTGGATGGCTAGGAGTAAGCATCATTGAACAGAATACAAAACGCTCCTATCTTTGGATAAAAGCTTCCTTTTTAAATGACCTAATTGAATAAACAGCGGAATATACAGTGACTAATGTTTGTATTTATTTTTATGAAGTAACCACAAAGTGAGGGCTTTTACGTACTGATAAATATGCTAGAGTGAGCAGGACGAGGGGTGTGTGTTGAGGGCACCGAAGGGGCAGTGTGACATTCACTCAGCATGGGTTTACTGCCAGCAGGCAAGGAGAGGCAAAGTATTGGAATGAGGGCACTGTGTCATAGTTGTGTGTGTGTGTGTTTTCTTTTCAGCTGGAGTTCAGTGACGACATAGTGAAGATCATTCAGACTGCTATAAATGGTGATGGAGGGCAGCTAGAAAGCAGGAAGGCCAACAGCATGGTCAAGTCCTTCTTCATCCGGGTGAGAACCACACACTCAAATAAAATGCCACTGGAAATGCATTCATAGTGCACTTAAGTGCTTGCAAATTCTAGAGGGCCCATAATATACCTTTGTAAACGCAAGACACAAATATTGTAGTATGTTACATAGGAAGGCAGCAGTCACAAAGCAGTTATGCTTTCTGTCTATTGCTATGCATAACTTAACTTATAACAGTCATCTGTGAATTTTCTCATGTTTGAAACTGTTTTTTTGTTGGGGTTTGTTTCTGTTTCAGCAAATGGAGCGAGTTTTCCCATGGTTCAAAGTCAAAGAGTCAAGGTTCTGGGAAACCCCAAAAGTCTCAGCCAAGTGAGTTGCAGATTCCACATATACAGTACTTTTGAATTACAGTACAATCAGTTTATTCATTTAGAAGATGCTTTTATCCAAAGTGAGTACATTTACATATGTTATGGATCGGGTAGCCATCTTGCTCAATCGGGCTACTGGCATTTATTGGTGCATGTCCTGTCATTATTAATTATGTAACGATCCTATTGAATTTTTTTTGTAATAAATAAATTACGTTTTATACATAAGTGATTTAACACTTGCATCTTGCAGTTTTATTCATTAAATCTGTTATTTATAGAAATCAATGGGATTTCTGTGTAATTGTGCATCTGTTGATCCTAGTCGCACAAAGACGCATGCACATTTAGCTATCGGCTTTCTCAAGCCATCCATTCAGCAAAGCCTTTCACCATTGTGGGAGGCAAACTCTAGCAGTGTCGCGTTTCACATGTGAGCTTGTGAGAAACGTTTGTGGTTAACTTGCGGTTTACTTGTCGGTTTACCCTAATTGATTTGAAGTACATAGGCTCTAGTCCTGTTGTCCAGCTTGAGTCGGGGCTTATACACACACAAAAGCAGGATAACACAATGAGGCTCTTTATTGTCCGACTTGTGCTGCAGAGATGGTATCACTTTGGTTGCTTAAATGTTATCACATCTCATATTTAGGTGATAAATGTTGTGTACAATTCTGTGTAATTACTTTTCAAATATCAAAAGGAAAAACATCTATTGCCAATTGACCATTGATCAATGGTGATCAAGCAACACTTGGGCTTGTTGTTTTGTACTCTGACAATTAAACCAGCCTCTCTGTTTGTGCCCCAGCAGTGGTCTCCTCCCAAACGCAGTGCTGCCTCCATCCCTGGACCACAACTACGCCCAGTGGCAGGAGAGGGAGGAGCAGTCCCGCTCAGAGCATCCCCACTTCATGAAGAAGATCATTCCTGCCCCTCGCCCCAAGACCCCTGGAGAACCAGACTCTCTCACCTCCCCTCCTCCGCTCCATCTCTCTCTGCCCCCTCCACCCCCGCTGCTACCTGGTAGGACATAAGCAGGATACCTGCAGCTCATGGAAATTCTATTCTTTTTAAACCCTAAGGTGTTTACACACACGCATGCACCCGCACATGTGTTTGTTCTTGGTCTGATGTTGCTGTGAGTGATGTAAGAGGACAGGTTTTTTTATTTATATTTTTTTATACACGCCTCAGCTCTTGGCGGCCCCCGTTGTGTGTGTGTGTGTGTGTGTGTGGTCTTTGCCTGAGCTGTTGCTTTTAGATTCTTTCCCTTCATAATAACAGACCATGCAATTGTCCAAAGCAGACCTAGCAGGGCAGAAACTGATTTGTAGGAGAGGTTGTATCCTATAACAGTGCCACCTTTCTATGGTGGTTATCCATGGTATCTCTTGTGCGGTTCTGTATCTGAGTGGTTCTCGTCTTGTTTGCAGACCGGGAGGACAGCCCGGAGCTTCCTCCTCCCCCAGGCGTGACTGACACCAGGCGGTGTGTCCTGTGTCTGAAGTATGGAGACGAGAACACCAATGTAAGTCCAAGCCTCTTCCCTGCTGTCACCTGAACCTCCCCTCAACACGTCAGTGCTAACACGTCTGTGTTTCAGGAGGGGGGCAGGCTGCTCTACATCGGTCAGAATGACTGGACCCATGTCAACTGCGCCATGTGGTCGGCGGAGGTTTACGAGGACGACGACGGCTCCCTGAAGAACGTCCACATGGCGGTTCTCAGGGGAAAGCGGCTGGTGAGGCATTGGCCCCTCTCCGTCAGATCTGCCGTTGGCTCCAATGGGTTCTACTGGCATCTGAAATGTGCTGTTTGTTTCAGCGCTGTGAGAAGTGCCAAAGGCCAGGGGCTACGGTGGGCTGCTGCCTGACCTCGTGCACCAGCACCTACCACTTCATGTGCGCACGCCAGTGCCACTGTGTCTTCCTCGAGGACAAGAAGGTGTATTGCCCGAGGCACAGGGGCCTCATCAAGGGTGACGTAAGAGAGGCTCACCGTTCTGTTTTGAGACCCGTTTATCAGCTTCCCTGTCCTAAACAATGAACAACAGTAAACCACTCCTTAATGCAGTGTGTTCCTCAAATCTGTTGGGTTGTTGTTTATCCCAGGTGGTGTCAGGGTTTGAGGTGACCCGCAGGATCCTGGTGGACCTGGAGGGCATCAGTCTGCGGAGGAAGTGGTTGGCTGGCCTGGAGCCAGAGAATGTACACATGATGATAGGTGGGTTTGACGGATCTGAATGATGTATTACTGTTTTAGATGGAACAGTGCATTGAGATGTGTTGTTGTTTTTAAATGCATGCACACCATGCCATTGTTTCAGATTGCTATTACAGAGTTGTAGTTTTACATGGATGTCTGTGTATTGTATTCATTGCTTTTTAGTAGTTTACGTAGCTTCACACAATATTTTCTTATGGGGACAATACATATTGTTTTTATTGCAGGCTCTATGGCTATTGATTGCCTGGGTATACTAACTGAACTCTCGGACTGCAAACGCAAACTGTTCCCCATTGGATACCAGTGAGTCTTGAACCATTTAATGCATTTGATAACTGCCACAATTGCTAATAAACGCAGTATTCATTAAGCTATTAGGTTACTGTTTTGCATCTTGACTCTCAATTTTGTCCCTATCCAGGTGTTCTAGGATGTACTGGAGTACTCTCGATGCCCGGAAGCGCTGTGTGTACACCTGTAGGATCGTTGCTTGTCGCCCCTCTGTGGTAGAGTCTGATCTGAAGAGCATGATGGCTCTTGAGGAGAATCTGACCATAGCCCACAGCCCCCCTCCAGTAGCAGGTACTTTAGCAAGAACATACAGGCTACACTGTATTAGATTATATGCCGGATGTCATTTATAAACACGGCAATCTAAATTCTAATCTCGTATTTCTTTATAATTCTTTATTCACAGAGAAAGACTTTCCCGATCCATTTGACTCCCCAAGGCGTTCCGATGCCCTTTCCCCTGCCAACACCCCAAAGCTGAGGGTTTACACCAGGAACAGACACCCCAGCTACCCACCTTGTCAACGCTCACCAGGCACCAGGCCTATGCCCTCGCCAGGTACAATGATTCACTAGTAACCTTACATCAGCCGCAACGTTTATTTAGCTGTGGATGCGTTTTAAATGTTGTATATTACACCTTGGACTTTCAAGGTACCATCTTTCTTGCCACGCCAATTGACACGTGGTCCTGTGTCTTCCCAGGAGGCTCCAGCCATTCCCAGAGCCATGAGATAGGAACGGTGGGGGACCCCTTGCTCAACCCAGGCATGCGGAATATCTGTTCACGCCGACACAGCACCCCATCCCTCTCTCCTCCTCCACACCAGCCCAGCAGACAGAGAGGCATGATCACACCCCCGGGGTCCCTGGGACGAGCTCTGACCTCACCCCCTCCCCTAATTCCCTCTCCTGCCAGGGACCCGGAGAAGGCCAGGCACCCAAGCAAAGACTCAAGCCATAGAGATGGTGAACGAGATGTACTGTCCAGCGACAGGAACAGGCCGCCACCATCCAGAGACCAGTGCCTCAGGGACGCCGACAAGGGGCGATTACCCAGCAAAGATCACGCCTCTAAGGACATTGAAAAGAACAGAATGGCTAGAGAACCCAGTCAGAAAGACTCTGACAAGGGAAGGGTTCCTTCAAAAGAGCCAGAGAAGGGGCGATCCCTTAGTAGAGAGGGCCTGAAAGACATTGAGAGGGGGAGACCGGGCAGTAAAGAGCATGGATTTAGAGATGCAGAGCGGGGCAGACACGCAAGCAGAGATGTTGACAAGGGAAGACAAGCAAATAGAGACTTGAGCAATAAAGACACAGATAAAACCAAACCGTCAAAAGATTCCAACTACAAAGAATCAGAAAAAGGCCGGCCACTCAACAGAGATGCGGGTCTTAAGGACAGTGACAAGCATAGGCGTCATAGCAGGGATACTGATAGAAATAAGGAGACGGGCCAAGACAAAGCCAGACCATCAAGTCGGGATTCTGACAAGGGCAGACCGTCCTCTAGAGACTCCAGCTGTAGAAGCACAGAGAGAAGCAGAGACTCTGGCTCAGGGAAAGATGGCAGCAGTCAATCCAAAAAAGCTGGGGGGGAGATAAGGAGCCCTAGGCTAGCTCCTGCAGGCTCAGGCCAGTCCTCCCCTCCCATGGGCACGGCGGTTCTCACGGGGCAACTGAGAAGTGGCAGCTCCAAGCAGACAGACAAGCAGGGGATACAGGGAGGCACGTCCAACTCTAACAGCACGTCGCCGAAAGACAAACCAAATCTGGGGAAGGAAAGTGGCACTGGGACTCCCATACCAGTCCCTCTGCAGAAGGACCCTGTTGGAAAGTCTGTATCTCCACAGCCTCCATTCCAAAAAATAAGTGGTCGAAAGTCAAACGAGTACTCATCAGGACCTGCCCCCGCTGCAGCCATGAAGCCGCTGTGGTCGTCTAGGTCATCGGAGGATGATGTCATCAAACGAGGCTCCTCCCACCAGCCCTCTCCAGCTATGGCCCCAGCTGCCAAAGAGAAACAGTCCAAGATTAGGACAACAGGCGGCAGAGAGGTGTCCAAAGATCGTACTCGAGAGAAAAGTCTTCAGAACAGCAACAAAAATCCTCCGCTCAACAACAACAATGCTAAACCTACTGGCAGCTCTAACTCACACATGCATAGCCTAAGCTCTCGTAACAGCAGCAATAGCAAACCAGCCAACCTAGGCAACAACACCAACACCCACGGGAAGTCTGACGTGGAGAAGCTGGAAAGCCATGGAGGCCACAGGCCTTCCTCTAAAAGAGAAGAGAGAGAGAGCTTTTCTTCCGACAGAAAGAACAACTCTGCCGGCGTAGAAACCGTCCAGCTTCCACAGGCTAGCGTAGCTCCCGAAAAACCAGTTGAGGCCATCTCTCAGCCCCAAAGCAAATCGACAACCAATCCGCTCCCATTTCTGTCCGCCAGGGACAAGAAGAGACCCTCCTCTGTAACCCCGCTCAAGTTGGACGTCAAAGCCAGCCCTAACGGGACCAACGCCGTCAGCAGCGCGTCGTCGAGCTGCTCCAGCACGTCCACCACCACCACCACCTCCGTCTTCTCCCCTGCGGCCCAAGGTGGCTGCCGCCCGCCGCGCGCCGCCCTCTTCTCCTCCCCTTCCGCCAGCAGCAGCGACAGCTCCGAGCCGGACGAGGAGGAGCGTCGCAAGAAGCGGGCGCTGCGCGCGCACGCCGCCGCGGGGGACGGGGAGGCGCCCGAGGACGAGAAGCATCTGGAGGAGGACAGCGACGGCTCCGGCTCCGCCAAGCGGCGGTACCCCCGCCGGAGCGCCCGGGCGCGCTCCAACATGTTCTTCGGCCTCACGCCCTTCTACGGCGTGCGCTCATACGGGGAGGAGGACCTCCCCTTCTACAGCAGCGGGGAGGGGGCGGGAGGCGTGGCCAAGAGGAGGAGCGGCGGCAGCAGGTCCGCTGAGGGCCAGGTGGACGGAGCGGATGATGTGAGCACCTCCTCGTCCTCGGGCGACAGTGCGGAGGACGAGGAGTGCGGCGTGAGGCTGAGGGACCCCCACTACTACAACTTCACCCGCACCATCATTAACCCCGGCGGAGGCCTGCCTTCTATTGAGGGCATAGATCAGTGTCTGGGACGGGGCTCCCAGCTCCAGCGCTTTCTCAAGGACGAGGAGCAGCAGGGACAAGCGAGCGCTGCAGAGGACGTCCTCGGCAGCTTGTAAGTACAACACCTATTCTTTTTATTATCACCCTCATATTCCAAAATGTGTTTGCTGATTATGCCATTTTCTGTTTGTGTGTGTGTGTGTGTGTGACAGGAGCTTGGGCAAGCAGCAGATTGGCCAGTTAGATGGTGTGGATGATGGCTCTGAGAGCGACGCTAGCATCTGCACCACCAGCACCACCACCACCACTACAGCCCCTTCCTCCTCGGCTACCTCCCATAAGAATGCTAGCAAGAGAAGGGGCAGGGAAAGGCATGTGGAAAAGTCCCATGGTTCTGCCAAGGAGGCAGATAGCAGCGGAGGGTCAGCCGGTGGTGGAGGCAGCAGCAATAGTCGAGAAGGCCGAAAGACCCAGAAGGATAACTGTCTCCCCCATGGAGGAGGGGTCAAGTCCCAGGGTCAGGGTCAGGGTCAGGATTCTTTGGAGACCCAGTTGTCCCTCAACACAGACTTGCTTAAATCTGACTCGGACAACAACAACAGTGACGACTGTGGTAACATCCTGCCTTCAGATATCATGGAGTTTGTGCTCAACACGCCCTCAATGCAGGCCTTGGGGCAGCAGTCGGAGCCCACATCCTCCGAGCTGCTGCTGGACGAGGGTTACGTTGGCGTCGATCGCCGCAAAGACATCCTGTTTGAAGACTTCCCTCAGCCTCTGGCCAGCACAGAGAGTGCAAGTGTTGTAGAGGGTGGTGTTAGTAGCGCCATATCTGTCGAGGAGCCGTACGGGCTCCCTCTGGAACTGCCCTCTGACCTCTCTGTCCTGACCACACGCAGCCCGACTGTCGGTAGTGGTCAAAACCACGTGTCTGGCAATCTAATTTCAGACGCCTCAGACCGCACAATGCTGGGCTTGACCTCTGACCCAGAAAGTGTGGAGAAGGGTCCGGAGAAAAGGACGGGAGGGCCTGGTGTGTCTCCATCGGAGAGCCAACATGATGGCACCACGTTGGCAAATAGGGAAACGCCGGTGGCAGAAGGTCACATGACCCCCGAACAGTTCATCCCCAGCCCTGCAATTGGCCAAGTGGTGGAACCACCAAGCAGCCAGGATGTCACAAGGAGTTCTGGAACTCCAGGTCTACCTAGCTCCCCCTCTGTGCCCCTGCATGGCCAGAAGTACCTCCCAGCATCATCCGGAGCCACAGGCAGCCCTGGCCCAGTGCAAGGCCCTGGGCCGTCCCAGGCTCAGGTCTCCAGCCCAGCAGTCATCAAACCAGGCCCTGAGAAACTTATTTTGGTCAACCAGCAGTTCCAGCCCCTCTACGTCCTTCAGACTCTCCCCAATGGTGTCACCCAAAAGATTAGTGCTGCTGGAGTGATCGATACCAGCTCATCGGCGATGTTGAGCTCCATGACACTAACCACAGGGTTGAATACCGGTCTTTCCTCTGCACCGCCAATTTTCCCAGCCGGGGGTAAAGTCCTGGGCACCATGCCCCACCACCCTCAGATTCACACATTTACAGGGAACACCCCAGCAAGCTTTCAGACCGGCATCCCCAGCACAACCTCTGGGCTCTTCATTGGGTTGCCCTCCCAGCCTCATGACCAGTCCCAGATTCTGGTCTCGGAGGCTGGCCGGCCTCGGGAGTTGGGTCCCAGTGTGGCTATAGTGTCCAGCCCCTCCTCCCTCATTTCTTCCCCAGCCGTGCTGACCTCTGGTCATGGCAAGAAGAGGCCCATTACCCGCCTTCAGCCGAAAAAGACCAAAAAGATAGCTCGGTCCCGTAGCCAACCCACTCTGGCCCCATCTGAGGTGGTACCCCCTCCTAACATGACCCTGTACAACCTGTCACCCTCTCAGATTACTGCCATCCCTGGCCAGGCTGGAGGACTGGTTGAGTTAAGCACCCTATCTACGTCACAACGCAAGGTTCCAAATATCATAAAGAGACCAAAATCTGGGGTGATGTACTTTGAGCCTGCTAATCTTCTCCAGCAGAGGATGCCTATTCATGCTGGTGCGCAGTCTGGCATCCTAGGTCATGACACTTCCACTCGCCTTCTCCCCTGCACGGTCTCCAGCCTCAACCCGAACCAGTCAGTGTTGAATGTTGTGTCTGTGGCCCCTAGTGGTGCTACTGGCCTTCTTCCGCCAGGAACCGTGTCTCTCACAACCCCTGTCCTCAGCTCCACTGAGATCACGGGGTCAATCGGCAACCTCCTCTTCAAGGCTGGCCCCCATGGCCTGGGCCTGTCGGACCAGCCGATGGTCCTTCAGCCAGCAGGCGGTACATCCATGATGTCGCAGCTTGGGTCCCCTGTCAACACTTCTGTCGGCAGCATCCGTGTGCTCCCCTCCCAGCAAACCTTTAGTATGGCTCTCACCCAACAGGGAGAGGCTGAAAGCAGCAGTTGCCACCTCCAGCATCATCACCAGCAAGTCAACAGAGCCCAAGCTGTGGACTCCAGTCCAAACAGCACTTCTGCCTGTGTAACTTTAGCCCCCGCTTCGGCCACCTCCCTGAGCTCAGCTAAGGGCCACATTGTTGGGGTGTTCACCCAAACACCGACCCCGACGGAACACTCGCAGAGCTCTAGAACAACTCCCATGTGCAGGTCCTCGGAACATAGGCATCTGCTTACAGTGTCTGGGGCAGATAAAAGCAAGCCAAAAGCTAAGAGGAGTAGACAGAGCCCAGATAAAGCCAGTGGGAAGAAACTGAAGGCCTGGAAATCTGAGGAGCTTCAGAAAAACCCTGGAGGAAGATCCTGCTCCTCACACCCAGGGTGAGATGGTTGTTTCAGTTATATATTCCAGTTGATTTCCTCTGGGTGATGGTTAGGTTATAACCATTGCCTTTGACTAAGGAAGGACTAAGGACTTAGAACGGGTGCTCCACTGCTTAGCTGTAGCGGATGAGAAGAGTTACTACAAAAAAAAGTAAATAAAAAATCTAAACTTTTGTTTTCGTCATTTCTAGGCACAGGGTGCTTAACTCCCCTGAGCCCATGGACACCGGCAAGGCCAAAGACAAAGGACCCAACAAGAGGTTTGGATTTGCGCCACCCTCTGCTCTCCCAATACTCGCCTGACATTAACTCAATACTCAACTCTGACTCTTTGTTGAATCTAAACCTGACTTTAAAATGAATCTGCATTTGAAGTTACATGTGGTTTGCATGATCTCAGATTCAATCACTTTAACCTGATGTTAAACTCTAATTTTTCCATTTCAAGTGCCTTGGCTACAAAGGCCTCTGAAGCCCCTGTTGTAATGGGGAAAACTCTGGAGAAGGACAAGATGTCTGCTGGTGCCGAGGGTCCCAAGTCCCTCCTCACTGCTGCCCCACCAGACCAGGATGGTGAAGGCAGGGACTTCATGGACAGCAAACCCAATAAGGGCATCATCTTTGAAATCTGCAGTGAAGATGGTTTTCATATCCGCTGTGAGAGCATTGAAGGCAAGTTTGACACAAGCTCAGCGTATTGGACAACACTGCTTATCAATAACACAGGCACATTAATTGATTATCCCTCTGACTGTTTCTCAATGACTCTACAGAGGCTTGGAAATCCCTGACCGATAAAGTGCAGGAGGCTCGAAACAATGCCAGACTTAAAAAGCTCTCTTTTGAAGGTAAGGCATGATTCTGTCTGATATGACCATTTATGCTGTTTTTTTATTTTTTATTAAAGCAACAATTTCTAATGGTGCTTTATTACATTGCATACACTAAAGCATATTGCTCTTTCAAGAAGGTGTGATGGAGAGGTCAGCACTAAATACTAAATAAAACTATTGATCTAATTCCTGTTCATAGGCATTTAGTTTCAAAATGTATCACAACCCACTTACTTTTCTTCAGGTGTCACCACAATGAGCTAAACTGGATGGTGTAGTGTGATTGGTTATCTTGACTAGCATGCATGGTGTGATGTATTTATATCCTAGGTGTGAACGGGTTGAAGATGTTGGGTGTTGTCCATGAGGCAGTAGTCTTCCTGCTAGAGCAGCTCTATGGCGCCAGGCATTGTCGCAGCTATCACTTTCGCTTCCACAAACCCGAGGAGACTGACGAACCTCCTGTCAACCCCCATGGCTCAGCACGGGCAGAGATACACCACAGGTAAGACGCGAGCACAAGCACCATTCTTGGTCAAAATTCTGGGTCTTGTGTTGCATCAATAGCCAATAAGCTTAATATGTGTGGTTTATTTAAGATTTTGTGTGAAAATGACCAGTAGTGTGTTTTCTTTTCTTTTCTTTTTATTTCTTTTATAAATCTAGCGTTTCCTCACAATACGTTTCATACAGCTGTACATGTTTTTCAAGCCATGCATCTTCATGTCTCATCCAGAAGGTCTGTGTTCGACATGTTCAACTTCCTGGCCTCAAAACACCGCCAGCCCCCCCTATACCGACCCCAGGAGGAAGATGAAGAGGAGGGGCAGTTGAGAACTGCCAGGTTAGCTACTGGATGCACTGTTGTTTGTACACAGAAGTACTTATCATTCATAAAACAGTACAGTGCTGATGTCTCTGGTGTGTTGATGTGGTTGCAGGCGTGTTTCCATGGAGCTTCCCCTTGCTATACGATTCAAACAGCTTAAAGCCACCTCCAAGGAGACTGTGGGAGTCTACAGGTTAGAACAACTACTCTCCTAGTTTACCTTGAGTCATTGGCCAACAATAAGTTAATGCTGAAGGACTCTGGCCTGGCCAGTCCATCCATCCATCAATCACACTGGTTCAGCCAGTATTTGTCTGAAAAAAATGCTTTTATATTATACAATTTAAGGCTGTAATACTGTGTTAAGATCTCCAATCCACGGCCGAGGTCTTTTCTGCAAGAGGCCGATCGAAGCAGGGGAGATGGTGATCGAGTACTCTGGAAACGTCATCCGCTCAGTGCTCACCGACAAACGGGAGAAATATTACGATGGCAAGGTGAGCAGGGATGGACAGTTTAGCTGCTCATGCTAAATTCATATTAACCCTCGTAATGTACTCAGAAATATCGAATTTGGCTACATGGCGGCGCCATCTGATTGTGTATGATTTGTGTGTTTTTCAATTGGCATTGATGAGTGTATTTATTTCTTTATTAATTATTTCTTCATGTATTTAGGTTGTTTTTTGTGCCTTTTAACCCTCCTGTTGTCCTCTGGTTTCAAAGTCACACCTTGTTGTGCCAGCAGTGCACATCATATGTGTGTGTAAGATGTAGAATTAGGTTTAGCGCCTTCTATCTGCTACAAAGAGCTAGTGATTTGGGTCATTTTGACCCAGAAGACATTACGAGGGTTAAACATGCATAACATTTTATCTTCCTGTTCGATACTCTCAGGGGATTGGCTGCTACATGTTCCGCATTGACGACTACGAGGTGGTAGATGCCACCGTGCATGGCAACGCTGCTCGCTTCATCAACCATTCCTGTGAGCCCAACTGCTACTCGCGTGTCATCTCCGTGGATGGCCAGAAGCACATAGTCATCCTTGCCTCTCGCCGCATCTACTGCGGAGAAGAGCTCACCTACGACTACAAGTTCCCTATCGAGGATGCCAGCAACAAGCTGCCCTGCAACTGTGGCACCAGGAAGTGCCGCAAGTTCTTAAACTAATGAAACCCCACCCCCCACCCCAAAAAAAGAAAATAATACTCATGAACATTATCTGAAAAGGTCTATTGTGTCCTGCCTAAGTAGGCCCACAGGAGCTTCTGTAATGCAGGCAGAGGCTGGAAAAGGAGTGATGGTGGGTCTTACCAGTTATGCAGATAGGGCCATTAGAGGAGCAGCTACTTGGTGGAAAGAAAAACAAATGATTGTGCCTAGTTTTGTTTTGTTTACTTTTTGGTTAGGGATAACTTCAGAGAGATGCATTGTGGAATGTTTAGGTAGAGCCTTCACACAATTTCACTTTTTACTTTTTTTATATAATTGGATGCCATTTTTCAAACTTTCTGCTTTAATTTTCATCCTCACTTTTTATTAACTTTTTTCTTTTCTTTTTTAATTGTGGAGTTTTAGCGCACCATTATTGAAAAAACAATAGATACAATTGGGAAAACATAACTTAAAAAGTACCATTACACACCAAAGTGCGATTTGTTGAAGTACTCTGAACAGTAGTTTAGAGTTCTAAGACAAATATAATCTTATTTGATTAGATTTTCTTGTATCTGTCATTTGTTATTGATATACATTTCCCTGTCTAATGTGCCCTGATGCCTTCAGAGCTGTCGGTGTCCCCAAACCTTCCTCTGACCAGGCTGCTTTGAAATCCTATACATGTATTGTAGACACTGTAAATAGCAGGTTTCCTGAAAGTTTGTTTGGAACAGCCTGACTTGAGCTGTAAGGTGGGAAACACTAGGTGGCAGCAGTGGTTTTGTTATAAGAAAGAAAGACCTTGAATAGATAAGACGAGGGTAAAACTAGTGGGGTTTTTATTTCTTTCTTTTTTTTCATTTTTTTTCATGTTAAAGTTAATTACATGTGTATTTATACAATTTTAGTGTGACTAGGTAGCTATGTACCTTAATGGTTGCATTGTGCTTCTGGTCTTGAAGAAGCAAGGCAGCTGGAGATTCTGGTGGACTGACTGTCAATGGACCAGAGAAACTCTACTGTTGTGCTTTAATAGTCAAATATGTATCATTGTTTTATGTATGGGATCTGTGATCAAGAATGAGCCATGGATTTGGTCCAGTAAGTGTGTTCAAACAGTACTGCGGGTTTATGCAAGCTGTTAACATTCTTGTAATAATTTGGCTTTTCCAGTGACGTTCCAAATTAACAGCAGATATCCAAACATCAATTGCTTGAACTGCAGTTCCAGAGGTTAATGCCTCATCCTTGGCCTACTATTGTAACCCTTACTGTGGAAATAATGATTTTTATTTGTATGGTTATTGAGTCTTTTAATGTCTGTCATCTGTATTTCTTATTATGGACAGAGAAATATGCTTGCTTTTTAAAAGAAATGTAAATAATAATGTCTATTTTTCTACACAAGACTAAAAAAGCACTCACTAGTGAATAGCACTTAATGATGGTATTTATATTTTTAAGAAATTGTATTTATTTTATTGCCATTTTTGTAGGAAATAGAGATTTACAAACACTAATGCTTGGTCTCTATGTTTTGTATACAGCTGCCTTCAGATTTTTTTTTTATATATTTTTTATTTTATTTTAGCCTGAATGTTTTATTTGATTCCAAAGACTGACATTGGTCTGTGGCTTGGTCCCATTGAGTTCAGTCCACCAGTAGCTCTCTATCCAATGATTTTGTTTTTGTTCAATGCTGATGGCTTTCCTGTGTTCCATTTTTACCTGACAGCATGGCAGTTCTATGTTGTTCTTATTATGCACTTGAGAGAGAGTTCAGAATGTTGGGCCATATTAGCAGCAGATATCTCTTCTCTCCAGCCTTAATATCACTATACCACACAATACTGAGAATCAGATCTACTTGCAGGTTGTTGCTGGGCAGCCATAAATTAAGGGTTCTTGTCACAGATTGTGCATGAGTCCAGAGTGTGATAGTTATGTCAAGAGGATAACAGCCAAACAGATTTGGTTTCATAATAGCTATATAAAAATAAAAGTAAATTTCCATACAACCAGTTCTACATTAGCTATGATCTCAAGTGTGTCCCATAGGTTGTTGTCGTTCTGCAAGCCTGGTTTTTAAATGAAGAGGTGCCTTCATATTAATGTTACAACAAAAAACTTTGTTCAGCCAGCCCATTGAGATCATAAGACATGTTTTGATCAGTCTGTGTAAAACCACTTTTGTAACCAGTGCTCTCAGTGCATTTCTATTTTCTTCAGTTTATACTGAATGTGTTTTGCCTTTAGTTTTTTTTTTTAAGAGTTTACCTCTCATGTCTTATAAGCCTATTTCTCCTGTTGTCCCAAACCAACACATTGATTGCACTTCAGTTTTGACACGGGCACTGAAGGGACATGGGAACAAATAATTTCAAGTCAGGCCTATTCATTTCCTATGTAACCACAAGCATGGTTACTCATTCAGTACTTTGTTAGTTCGGCTATTAGATCCCATTGACAGGAAACTAAATGTCAGATTGGCCTGTATCACACCTAAAAGTGGAAACCATGGCATTAGTAAAATGCACATAACTTTTTCCCCCCCCCCTTCAGAGCAAAGGCAGGGACCATGCCAGCAGCCCTTTCCTTCCTCTTTGTGCAGCGCTTATAACTTGGGTTATGTCGGGGAGCCTGGTTCAAGCCTGGCATGGGCTAGGTTTCTGACTGTGGCCTTTCATACTTTTGACAGACAAGGCCAGCCCTCTGCTTGTGAAGCTGTACGTTGGGCTAGCTGTGTACTGCTGCTAAGGTCTACAATGAATGTATAATCCACCTCGTATACACCAATTGTGATGATACTGCAATGCTTTGTAAGCTACATACATTTGATTTTATTATTTTTATTGTGTGTGTGTGTGTGTGTGTGTGTGTGTGTAAACAAGCAGCACATCATTTGGAAGATGCAGGAAGAGACTTAGTTGGAGAAAGCAATGGTTTTGCCTTGGTTTATTACATTTCAACCCTGGACTTAAGTGTAAAGTCATGGCATTTCTATCGACGGTACAACGGGTTTTCTGAATTAGCTAACCATTTATGCTAGCATGGATGTCTACATTTACTGATGCTGAGGGCTCTAAGACGCTTGGATCAGTGAACCATCAACTCATTTCAGTGTTTTTAAATAGCAGATAGACAGTAAGAATATAGTGTCTGTTGGAATTTTTTTCTTCGAACTCTTCGTTACAATGCCACACCAGTGGCTCTTCACCCACATCATTGTAATTATACTATAAATACACAACAATATAATATGGAAACATGCATAGTAATTTCTTGTACCATACTATCTATACAATATATGGAATGGACAAACAGACTTAGATACAGTAGCAAATCAGCAGATTTATAATGGTTAATGGCAATGTTTCAATGTACTCTATAATGGTTTTGTGTTACAGTGCTATCAGCTTAGATATAACTAACGTACATCATTCTTTTGTATATTGATATCCAGTACCAATTTTCCTGTGCCTGTGAATGCTCTTTCAACAATGAGCGTTGCAGTTTTTGGTTTTTATTTCTGAAAAGGAACGGTATTTATGTGATGAGAAATGTAACTGTATTAATGTGGTTGTGAACTTATTGAGGTCAGACATTTTATGGTTTCCAGGTCATAGTGAATGTTCTTTGGTTTTTCTATTTTGTTTGTACATTTTAACAGGGATTTGTAGACCGTTTACTTGATGTGTTTAAATGGAGTCTGGTTTGTGGAGACTAACCAGGAAGTAAGAAATCGCACCAAAATGTTGTTTCATTTTGAGCCTTCATGTCTCCCTGACAACTTTCCTTCTCCGAAGCTTTGGTTGTACGTATTGTGTACTGTTTTTATTTAAGAAAAAAAAGAAGAAAAAAAATACATTTAATTTATTTATTTTATGCGATAGCCACCCTGAATTTTTATTTTTCCAATAAATGTTTGGGATCAGTTGTGAGTAATTAAACTATATTTGTAATTTTCTAACTGTTTCTTGTGTATAAAACATGTCAGCATAGGGTGGGATGTATGTGACACGGAGAGCTTGTAGGTCTTTTAGGAGTGTGAGAGAGAATGGGGGTCACATAATGATAAACAGGCTCTTTTCATGTGCTGTTTAAGTACCTTTGTCTGATCAATTTACTCTTGCTCTCCTCTCTGTAATAACAAAACTCATCACAGTCATATCCCGTTGTTTTCTTTTTGTTTTTTTTCAATAAGCATCGCAAAAATGAAGGAAACCGCAACAGTAACAAATTAACTACTTAAGGTTGAATGTATAATTAGGAAACAAAGTTGTACATATATGTATAAAGAAAAGTTTCTAATCATGTTTATTTTCTATGCACTTTTTTAATTTAAGTGATAGTTTAAATAATAAACATGTCTCCTTTACTCTTGCTGACTCTTGTTTTTGTAGTTCTCTCAATTAAAACTAACAGTTTGGTAAAAATGTTGTACGCAAACTTATCTTTTAGTATATAAATTGCAAACTTGTGGACAGTAAAATCTTCAATGGTGGTTTTGTGTTCTAAAGGCCAATTATTGCTTCAGTCACAGAATGTGCTGATTCCTGTAATACTAATTAAAAACAGTTGCTGTTGCCACAGGAGTTCTGTGATGTCCCACTGCTACACCAGTAAACTAGTCAAACTACTCAAAGGGAAAGGAAAGTTGCACCCCCAATGTAGAGGCTGGACCATATGTGCCTTTGCATGTTAAAGTAACTGTTAGAATTGTACAACCATATGTATCTTGATATATATATAAAACATTATAATTGTATTTGAAGATTGTGAAAGGGTGTAGAAGTAACATTTTCTTGTCTGTCATCAGGACATGGTAATATTCCTGTGCTGTATAATGTGGCTTCTGTTGATGAAATGGAAGACAATTGGTTCTTTGCCCCATTGCATTATTGCAATTGCTGACCACAGCCCTCTGATGTCTCTCTCATTGTAATTTGCAAATTCCACAGGGAATCTTGTGTAATCTCCCCACCATTGTGGAATTTATTATCATCTACTTAACTTGTCCAAGCCTCTGTTTATCTTCAATGTCTTATGGTTTTTGTTCATTCTGCACTGGGTACTTTTCTTCCAGTGTTTATGTTGGATTAGCATCAAATATTTCCCTCTTCATACTCCCTTTTCTTTCTACTCCACCCTCTGTTGCTTCTTCCCCACCCTCCCCAGTTCTAATTGGATTTCATTGCCATTTCCCAGATTTCAAGTGCTGGTCTTCTCCAAGCCAGACTTTGGTAGGAACACTCGACTTACACTGGTTTCCACAGCACAGCCTGCACATCATCTGGTAAGTGACTTTAAAACTTCATATTGAAATGAAACGTTTAGAGTGGAAGCTTACTGAGGATGGCACTATCAGACGATGAATTGCAAGACTTTCCCTTTGCTGTTAAAAGTAGTCAATCACTGATACCTCACTCAAGGGTAACCTGTCTTTACTGGATGTTAGTATACTGTATGGTTCCAGTTGTATTGGAGAGATTAGTAATAAAGCAGTTGAAAGACAGCGACTAGAATGTGGAGACTAAATATACAGTATCAAATATACTTAAAAAGCCTGTGTACAAATGTACTGTCAAAAACGGACCCGTGTTGAAAAAGAATGTGTTTCCCTATTGCACGCTGCCTGAGCAGACAGCTGCTGTCTGGACTGCCCTGTTTGTCCTGTCTCACTCTCCTCTTCTTTTAAACTGCTGACATAGTTGTCTCTCACTTTCTCTCCCCTCCCCTTTGCAGCTGTGAATTGTCCCGTCAACATTGTTCGGGAAAGTGGCAGAGAAGTCATCTGTTTTGTCCGTCTGTCATTGGGTGGCTTGCTGTAACTGCTCATATTATAGTAGATTGTACCAGATGGAGTTAACCTTGAGTTCATAAGACTCTGGAGACATGTTAGTCATGTGAAGAGTTGCTGTTCTTAGCCAGCAGGGTCAATTACCTTTTGGCCAACTTCCTGTTCTTTACTGAACGTTGGCTAGAACGAATACAAAAAACAAATATAGATGAATAAAGTGGTTTTTGAGCCTATTCTCTAAATAGTATGCTTCTATTAGTGTTATGTACAGTCAGGTGATTGTATTATTTATAATTCTCAATGTAGAGCAATAGTCTTTCTATACTCTTAATAGTTTTGTATACTCCAAAAAAGTCCCTCTCAACTTTTTTCTATCTGATTGATTCAAGCAAGGACCAGAAAAATTCACACTAACTTTTTTTCTATCTGTAGCATGCCCTGGGAAAATGAAAATATTTATAATCAAGTGAATTCTTATGGTGTTTTGTGTGCAAATCCTTCCCTTTTTTCCCTTCGGGGTTTCTGACCTACTAGACATATTGTCAAAGCACACCTCAACCCTTGTGAATTATTATATTATGTTCTGCCATACTTTGTATACCAATGGCAGTTGTTACGTCCCAACATGGCACTAAGGCTAGAACGTAATGAGGTAGAGGTCACACATGTATAAATAAATATATGATAACTTTAATTACCTTAACATAACACAACAGAAACAAACTATGGGTATGTCTGTAAGTGTAGGCAACAAACTATCTGAGGTGCATGTATGTTAACCAAAAGCAACCAAGAAACAAAAAGGTGAACTGCCAGGAGGAAGAGAGGAAGTTCTGCACAGCTGAGGCCAATCACCAAGCTCCTCCCTCAACTGTCCACATGGTCGTCACACAGCTATTTTATCTTGCTTCAGGAGTGTGGGATATACTGTAGATTTCCATCATGGTATCATCACTGCCGTATACATTTTTGTGATCCAGATACAGTTATAGTACAGGCTTAGTTTTTAAATCTGTGTATTGTTTGATCATTGAAGAATTCCTAACAAAATATTATTCTCTTCAGAGCATGCCATTCTTAGTAGCATGACTCCTGACCTGTTCTCTCAGCATGCTGAGGCACAGGGTTAAGGCAAAATGGAAGTGGTGCATCTGTGTTTACAAACAACTGGTCGGCAAACCTTACCAATATATCTATCATAATATTTCCAATTCTTTGTGTGATCTGATTAATCTTTGATCTGTTAATAATTTTTGCAAATTGCCGTTGAAAAATTATTTGGTTTGAAACACAATTTAAACTTGTGCTGATTGGCTGGCACTCCTTTAAGCCCCTCCCACTCAGAGCCATAAACAGGAGTCCACATGTAGTACTACTTTTTGTTTAATATAATTCCGCAAACGTTATTCTTCCCAATGTTATTGCTATATGTAATATTCACGTCTCTCTTCTTTTTACAGTTCTACTGCAATGACATCACTCAGGCGGTGGCCCCTGCTCTACTTCCTCTGTGTTCTACACACTCATTTTTCCAGCCAGTTGGAGGACAACAAGATACCTCCCAGTCTGTGCACAGGGCATCCTGGTATTCCAGGCTCTCCGGGGGTTCACGGCAGCCCTGGTTCTCCTGGGAGAGATGGGAGGGATGGGCGCGACGCTGCTCCTGGGGAGAAAGGAGAGAAGGGTGACAGCGGGAACACAGGTGCTGCTTAATTCTCTTTATGTATAGATGTGCGTTTGATGATGATGATGATGTACATTCATTAATGTGTTCCCAGAAATGATGTAGATGGGACTATGGACATTTTGACATTGGGTGGAAATGTGGGATTCTGGGAGGTGGGAAAGAGTCTACCTTTAACATTAACACAAACACCTTGTGTGTGTGTGTGTGTGTTTGGCCTTTCACCCCCAGGTCCGACAGGGATGCGGGGCTTTGCTGGGGACCGGGGTGAGCCGGGCGAGAAAGGGGAGCGGGGGCAGGCAGGAGAGTGTGCCGTTGCCCCCAAATCGGCCTTCAGCGCCAAGATCTTGGAGGGCCGCACCGTGCCGCTGGCCGTGGGTGAGGCGGTCCGCTTCGACAAGGTCACGCTCAACGAGCAAGGAGACTACAATGCAGAGACGGGGCGCTTCACCTGCAAAGTCCCCGGAGTCTACTACTTTGCAGTCCACGCCACAGTGTACCGCTCCAGCCTGCAGTTCGACCTGATGAAAAATGGCCACACAGTGGCTTCCTACTTCCAGTTCTTTGGCAACTGGCCCAAACCGGCATCACTGTCAGGGGGTTCACTGCTCCACCTTGTCCCTGGGGACCAGGTGTGGGTTCAGATGGCCCTGGGAGAATACAGTGGATTCTACTCCAGCAGCAAGACAGACAGCACCTTCACTGGTTTTCTGGTGTATTCAGACTGGAAAAACTCAGCTGTGTTTGCATAATGTGTTTATGGACCAATGAGAGCACCCGACCTCTCCAGCCGAAGAAATCATCACCATATTAAAATGTATTTTGTCTTGATAAATGACCAGGTGAATATGTGATGTTGTAGGCTATGACATCTGCATGAGTACGTCTGTTTGTGAGAAACAAAGACCCTGCTACTTTAAAGACACATACCTTACTGATGAGGCGTGAACAGGTGGACCGGTAATGTTTATTCTGTTTATTATTATTCTGTTCTGTTTATTCTGACAGCTGTAATTACTCTCACGGATATTGTAACACTGCTCCAAACTGCTTTTTTAAAGGGTATCTCTTACAACATACTGTATACTGACATATATAAAGACATACAGTATATTTACAACTAGTTGCTAATTAATTTGGCAAATAGGAGTTGTAACATTGCTGTGATAATTTTATTAATAAAAACCCAATTCCATGTTTAATTCCTGTCAAGAATGTTTATGGTATTTTTAATGAATACATTTGAATGCAGTAGGAAAGCATATACCAAAAAGAAACTGAAAATAATCTGTACTCCACTGTAGTCCTATATTGGGTCCTCTTTACCTAATGATTCACCAACATCTGTTAAGTAGGTTAGGCCAAGTTCACATGCAGGCTCATGAACTGCATTTCAACGGTGTAAGATATGTAGCCATTAGT
>JAODUG010000005.1:2212906-2226697 GCA_027564795.1 Aphredoderus sayanus | reverse complement strand
GTGTCTACCACGATATTCTGGCCAAGTCTCACCCAAAACGTTTAAAACATTGTAACCCGAAACACTGCCACCTGTCACTTGTTTAAATATAGCCTGCTGTTGACTTTCACATTGTCTCAAGTAGCCTACAATTGTGTCCTCAAAAGACACGTGTAAGTAAATAAATATGATTAGTTTCAAAATATTTTAAGGAACACAATAGACATAAAGTTATTTCCATTCCACAGCTGTAATATGTTTGATTTCTGGACAAAGCAGTGAGTTAGGCCTACATGTGGAAAACGCTGGGGGTGCATAGGCCTAAAAATGGGATTCTCTACATGAAATAAGCATTGTTTTTATTCTTGTTACCTTACAATATCGTATAAGTTGGCTAATTCTTACAATATGTTGTTGTCGCAAATCTTTTTGTACTTTGGTAAAGCCATACGTAAGCATACTCTTTTGTACACTATAGAGTAGCATTTTATTAAAGTCTATAGACTTAAACAATGCGCCATAGGCTAATGCTACCACCGAAATTATGTAGCCGATATAGACAATATAGTCAGTATTTTATTGGGTCCCTATGTAACCTGTCGTCGCATGGTAGTCTAGTTGTATTGTATTATGGTAAACAGTCAATTTAGAGAATGTCTTAGAAATACAGTAGTCCTAATATTTTGTCCACTAGATGGAAGCATTGTATTGGTCAAATTACATTTCTATCACTAGTCTGTAGACTATTTTATTGGGCCCAACGTGTAACTTATTTTCGTGGAGAAGGCCTTCTATGAGATGAAACGCATACGTTAATTATGAAACTATTATAAAACATTATACGTTTTGTCCAATACAAGTAATATCATTTTGCTCACGAAATAGAAGAGCATCCATATGGGTCACAGAAAACAAAACAGACGATGCAGGCGTGCACTGAAGTAAAAGCTGTGGTTTGCAGTTTGTGTGGAGCAAAGGCTGAATGCGCTGTGGTATTATGTGTTTGAAAGCAACTCATTTTGTAGACAACGGTAATTCTGTCCACGTAGGCCTAATATGTCCTACGCCAGCATTCTGCAAACTGTGGCATGCAGAAGCGCGATCATCCCGTGCCATCCCAAGTTCATTTGTTCACATAGGCCAGTTACAGAAGGTCCGTCAACGAAAGCAAATGCTTCTTATTATTTTAACATGCATCAGTTGGCATGTTGGATACCTTACAACAATGTTAAAGCTGAAAGTAGACTATAGCCTATGTGCATGAAGGGGAGTTTACTATTTGAGAGAGGCATCCAGCAGCAGCGTCACTCTGTGGAAAAATCCTACCAGGGAACAATTATGCGCCTTGCGACCTCTAGTGGATATAGTTAGTACAAACAGTCTATAAGTTTGTAGTGATCTCTCATGCAGTCATTTCCATTGTTTAATTCTTCCAGAAAGGTAAGCACGTTATATGTTGTTGGAGGGATTGTTCCACAGAGTGACGTACACACAGGGTTAAACAGTCTACTGTGGGACCAGGTGTGAGGACCGTAGATCCACAACACCGATTATTCTTCTTTTGGATTATATTTTCTTTCCTTGTACTTTTTTGATGTATCCTATGATTTACTTTCAGTAACAAGAGTCCATGATCCTCATGAATACATTTCTGTACCATATTTCCTGTGGGTCTGGCTTTCATGCTGTCTCTTTGGACAATGTAAATTACTTCCCTAGTCAATTTATAGGCCTCTTTGTAGTGGTTAAAGAATTTCTACCACATTCCAAAGATGGTTCTGCTTTTGTGTGGGAACAGTGGCTCATTTGTAACCTCAGTGTAACCTCTTTCTTTCAGTCAAAAGGTGAAAGGTCAAGTACAGTGGTAATTAATGTACTCTATAGCCAGATGGCTATCTTGCAACATTCTACTGTCTTATTCTGCCTTTGTTAAGGGCTTTCAGAATGAAATAGCCTAAATGTTGGGATGCCATAGTGAGTACCTTTGTATCTCTCTATGTTGCATGCCCTGACTTATTTTACAGTGTTTCCCCTATATTTTCTCCAAGAAATATCCCTGTTGTTCTGGCCAAATGTAATGCTAGAACTGTGGTGATAGTGGTTTCTGAGGGGTATGGCCAGGACCCTCAAGTAACAAGGTTCAACAGTAGAAGGGAGACAAAATAGAGCAAAAAAATAATGTGAACCTACGTAAAGTCAGAAAGAAAGTGAGAGTCCAAGGAAGTAAAGCAGTATTTGACAGATTCATTTTGTGTCATTTTCCCACACTGCTCCCAGCAAGCACTAAAGGGGTCAAATAGAAGGGCTTGGGTCCCTAGTGTACAACTCTTCTCTGTTTATTCTCTCTGGCCTCCCCCTGACATCAAACTTCCTCTTTTTTAACACAATCCAAATGTACCACTTACACATAAACACGGCTGGGACTGGCCTTATAGGCCAGCAGACAATAAATAATCAGATGACTAGTCTTCTGATATCTCACAGCACATTTATATTGCAGAGCTATTCCACAATTCAGATGATAAGCCTTTTGTCAGAATGCTACTGATGAGTCTGGTCACAGGGAGCTGTCCAGAGTGCTGACTGAATCAAAAATACTGCTGTCATAATTAGGGGGGAATTTAGGTTGGAAGAGACAGACACATGTATTAACCACACGGTAAAAAGATATTGACAACTGACAATTTTATTATGTATATTAACCTCAATGCATTGTTTCATCTTACCAAATACAAATGATTAAGATGGAGCTATTTTTAGAATTAACATTGGGAATGGGAATGAAGCCCTGAAAGCATTGACCACAACACTCATGAGTATTATCAGAGGCTGATGATAGCTCTCGCATTGCTATTGTGGGTGCATGCCTATGGCCGCTGCATGTGCACCTGCACCCTCACACATATTTCCTGTAAGATTATCAGACTGACTAGTATTAAGGAATGTTGTATTGTTTTTCCCAAGGCGAAACCTCTCCAGTGCATTTTAGCAAACTGCATCCTGCTCAGCTCTTGGCACTATAGAATGTATTTACAGGATCAAATATGTAAACCCAAATTTGGTCAAAATAGAGTACAAAGCAAATTTTTTTTGACAAAAGTTGTCAAAACCATACTGAAAAACAGGAATTTAATAAATGTTTTTCTGAAATATCAGAGCTATAAAGAAGGGAAACCATCACTATCTGGATACTTTATTGCAGATACATTTGTGCATTAATTGCATTTTTGTTTAGGGACAAAAAAGTATAATGGAGCAATACATTTTATTGTGAATTCACATTTTCCTTTGTCACAGCCATAACAAAAAACATAAACAAACAAACCTACATTCATGACTGGTCCCTATCACTTTCCACATTGCAATACAATGTCTCCGCAGAAGCTATCACTACGTGTTGACAGTTGTCATCAGTGACGCAGAAGCAATTATTGGAGCCCTATAGGGCTTTAGGATTACCTGAGAGAAGGAACTGACAACATCCTGGTCTGTAAAAGTAATTTGTAAATCAATCACATTCTTATCAAACATAGCAACAGTCTGACCTTTGTCATCACAGTAGCGTCTATAACAAAGCTTGTTGCTTTTGATTGAGAATTAAGATATAGCTATAGTGTAATACTTTTCAAACACCTTTAAAGAATGATATATGAAGGCACATGACATTCATATAAAACAAAACTCCACCACTCACCAGTTAAGTGAGATGAGAACAATATACACCCCGGTAATATGACATTGATGTTGCAAATAGATTTTATAGGGCAACAGATAAGACATTAAATTGTAAACCCTTATAAAAACAGTCATTACAACTACTACATAATAAAGCACAAACCTATATATTTATGTACTGTATTTGCTGTGGCCAATGTGGGAAAAGAAAAAAAAAGAAAAACGGAAGACTGTGGTCCATCAATAATGGCAAAACAATTAAATATAAAAAATAAAAAAACAAGCACACATTGCATGGAAATCTTAGCAAAAAGGTCTGTTTTCCTTTAAATTCAATAGCTTATTAAAAAAAGGAAATCCTGCCCTTGAAGGGGAATCATATTCTGAAATGGACTGTATGATGTACAGTATGCTATCAACATACACAGCATCAAATTAAACATGCAGGCATATTTGTGTGAAAACTTTACAAAGCACAGTATCTGGTTGCTTTCTACACGTGAGCCAAAGCAAATACACATTAACTTAAAGACATCAGTGGTGCTGGTAAACATTTCAGTGTCAACACTGACAGGTGTTGCTGTTGCATACAAGCATTCATCATTGCAACCCTGAAACATTAAAACAGCCCGATCCAGACACAATATAAAGGTTGGGTCTTTAACATGGCATAGGTTTGTGGTCAACAAAAACATGAAAGAAGCATATATATAAAAAAAGAAATACTGGGCAGTTGTGACAAACCTATACATTTCAGCTTAACTGGTCCCTCAGAGGTACACATCCATGGTGTTGAGAATCATATGTCGACAGAGGGGGCAGTTCTGCTGGTAGATGGGCTGCCTCAACAGGATGTTGGTGCAGTCTCTACACAAGCAGAGGTGTCTGCAGGGCAACAACACCACTGTCTTGGCACAGTCCTGGCAGATCACACACTTCTTCCTCTCCTCCTGCTCCTTCAGCAGGTTCAGCAGGCTTTCAGCAGCGGGCAGCTGACAGTCTTTCTCCGGCGAGGGCAACTTCTTCAGGGGCCTGTCTGTGCTCGAGCTGGGGAGCACCAAGTCCAAACGCTCCTGATGCGCGCCGTCTCCGCCCGCTCTCCCGTCCGGTGGGTCTCTGCGCTCGTCCCCGGGGTCTCCGTCCCCTCCTGTTCTGTTGCTGTTGGCCCGGTGGACCTGTGTTCTTAGCAGCAGCCCCAACCGGCTGACTTGAGAAGAAAGCCTCAGCCAAAGCCTCCTCTCGAACAGGTAGATGCGACGGAGGACCCTTTGCGTCTGTAGTACGAGGCCAGGTATGCGATTTGGGACTTGCCGTAGGTCCAAAGCTAGGTGTTGTATAGTCAGAGATAGCATTTGCAGGGAAGGGATAGAGTTGACGTAATTCATAGTTTGCTGTGCCACTCGATTACTCAGCTCTGGATTTAGGTAGAGCGTGGTCACTACAGCAATAGCAACAGTGAGTACAAGGCCATAGATATTCAGTACGAAAATGCTTATGAAGATGTGTGTTAATGAGACAAGGAAATCCAACACCAGTTTGCATGGTGTCCACAGAAAGTTAGATGTCCCAATCAGGCTGCTATACAGGAAGGTGAAAACAGTCAGCGCCAGTTCTAAAACTTTCTGAAGTGGGCTGGAAACTGTTTGCCACACACTGGCCAGTGTGGTGTACAGGTTCTGGGTGGCAATGAGCACAAAGTTGACCACTGTGTTGGCCAAATAGACCACCAGGCTCACAGCAATCCCGCAACACTCCAATATTGACAGAAGACAGCGATACAGATGCTCCTTCCCACGGAGAAAGACATGCATGGCCAGGTAGCCCACCATTTTGAGGCTCTCTAGCAGTCCCCCCAATGCTAACAAACAGCTGCCAAGCATGTTTGCTGTTCCATGCGCCATATCTGACGTGGCCTCTGCCATGGACATCATTGAAATGATAATAAAGTTCCATAATTCTACCACTGAACTGAGCAGCAGCATGGGAAGGTTATTCACAAATGTGACTGCTGCTACGACAGATCTCACCAGACTATTGACAATTACAAAATTTAAGTCTAACAGAAAGGATGCCAAGTCGATGCATTTCCCAACTGTGGAAATCACAAAGTTCACCAACCCCATTATTCTGTCCCAGCTACTTTATAAGCGTAGTGTATTGACCGATAACTTGCTTGATACTCCCGTTAACCTAGCGGTACAGTACTGTTTCTCTTGCAGTGTCCATTTCTCGTTTCGTCCAGGCAAGGTAATCTGCCCATGTGAGTTACATGAATGTCGTCGGCTCTTCCAACATGTCAAGCAAAACAATTATTCTTTCATTACCACGTCTGCAGGACCCTGGCATGTTTGTTTTCTTCATGGTTCCTACTTTGGTCACGCAATGTATAGTATATTATTAATTTGGACCGATTAGATGACATGTATCATACACTCAACAGAGAGGATGTTTACTTTCGAATAAGGACTGTTGGTCGAACACTTCCGGTTACTTCCCCGCGTTTATTTAGAAACGCCACCGTCTCTTCATAAATGGCTGCTATGTTCTGCGACACGCTAATGTCCGAAGAAACGTAACCCCGGTAAATAAAAGTAAAACCACACACAACTTGTTTTTACTATCGTTACGATAGCCGCCATACTTGACTTCATTTGGTCAGCTGATCCATCTCTATACTTCCCGAGAATCCTGATTGCGCGTGTTCTGCGCAGCTGTATTGCTGCTCTACTGTACCAAACCCACCATTGCGATACGTTGTGCACATTGTTTGCGAAAGGTATACTATTATAATTATAATTAATCAGAGGTCGTCAGTTCGAATGATGTCAGAACAATAATGCGCGTGTGTGTGCTACAAATAATGGGATACCGTGAATATGTTTCATTATGTTGGATACGATCGAATTACTTGAGCTATAACTTCTATTCTGCTGCCTACATTACAAAGGCCCAAGACATTGTGATGGAGAACAATGTGCTGTTGAGTTTCCTTCCTGACTTAAGAGTATTGTCACATCCTCTGCAGCTGGTCTTTAAGGAGGTCAAGAGGAAACTATGTCCGTTCATGATGTGATCATGGGGAAACCTATAAATATTATTGTGTGAGCATTTAATGACACGTCAGGGATGAAGTACTACACTATAACTATATGTAACTATAAAAGGACTGGTGCCTTCATGCTTGGAGTTCTTGATCGCCATTATCCCACAAGGTCCATGAGGCCAGTAATTCCTGTGTTTGTTTTCGGGGGAAAAAAAAACTTCCTTTTAACATAATGAGTTTTGACGTGTCTTGTCATCACACACATGCTTGGTGTTTTGCTACATATCACAGCCTTCACATATGTGTATAGAGTAGGCTCCATATTAGAACAACAAATGCATGTATTATATGGAACACTAAATGTCTCAGCTCAATCAATGTGATTTGCATTGGCTATCTTTGTGTTTTGGAACATGATGCAACAACTATGTTTGACATTAGAAAATGACATTGAAAATTATTTTAGAAGAGGTCTTAACTAGTCACATAACCCATGACTGCCTGAAAATACACTAGGCTAATTTAACAGCTATCAATTCAACACAATCCCAAGCTGTTATTTGATAGTTCTGTAATTTTCTCTACATTTCCATAGCCACTGACATCTATCCTATAAATGTCAACCCTTAGTTATTATATAGATACTTATCGGAGTGTGGTCCATATCTCAGTTAATTTAGTTACTGTATAATGTGGAAGAGTTTGTGGCTACTTTTGGGGTTGTGTTACGTCCCTCTGATCCGTTGTTGACTTTGGCTGGTAGCCAGTGCAACTGAATTAGACACATGCTATTATTATTCAGAATCGTAACATATACTGTGTGTGTGTGTGTGTTGCTGTATTTTTACGAGCTACAGAGAGCAAGGGGTGGGCAGTAGAAGCAGAGACTTGTATGGGAAAACACAAACACCACCAAGCAGAAATCACTAGAGTGCAGACTGGTCAGGACCCCGAACAAGACCCTACATTCCACATCAACCCCCTGCTTCAGCTGTAGCCTGTAGCCCATAATGATGCAGTAATAGACAATAAATGAGAGAAGGATCCCAGATGGAGGAAGAGGGTGAGACAAACCCAAGCGATGATTAATGAGCCTGATGAACCATCTGGTTGATAGGGAGCAGAAAGAAGCTATAGCTGATGATGACTGTGGAGGACAATAAAGTTTCCTTCTCAGGACCTTCAGAATGGAAATAGCATGACCACGTCTTTGGAAAATTAACAATGAGTCTGACATAGTGATTTCACTGTATAGTATAGTGGATAGTACATTGTATATGTGCTATCTAAATTATATATTTTCAAATCACTAAAATAATGATATTATGACATGATATTATGACATTCTGAGTTGATCTTGAGGGTGTCAGTATTGCAAAAATATTCTCAAGCTTTGACCCCATTTTTAAATACTCAGTTATCAAGTGATATGTTGCCAACCTTTCTTTGAAAGGGAAACAACAAAAAGATCCAGTTGTTGCCAATAGCAAATTTGTCTATAAAACATAGAACACAAAAAGTAAACTGACGTTATTTCCATTCATATTCTTAATCTTCTGTTTGTTCATGTTTCCTCTGTGTAGCAAAAACAGCGCCTTTCTGAAAGGCTTCTGGAAAAGCGTGTGGAGAAGGAGTTATGATTAATACATATTTTATAATCGCCATGGAGATAGCAATGTTCAGTTCTTGGACCGTCTTTACTATCAATGTGTCCCTTTGTCACAAATGCTGTTATTGTGACGGAGTTCAGTAGAAATTCAAATGTCTCTCCCACTCTGCCCCTAAGCGCCCTCTGTAACCCAGTCCATGCCCAAAAGCCCCGCATCCTCTGGATTGAGTGCTACAATAGAACTCTCTCATTCTCAGCCGTCCATATCCCCCCCTCTAAACAACTTGTTCCATGGTCTGGCCTCAGCTCTGTTGGAAATAATGACTTCTTTCCTTCCTTCAGGCACTCCTTAGCAAACGAGCGGTGCACTTAGCCCTGGTGGGGTAAACAGGAGCTCAGCGTAATCAATCTCGGTGGTGTGGAGCACAAGGTATGTGGTGAAGCCACACAATGGTCTTCATGTTAAAACGGAGTTATAAGTTCAAATGTGAAACTGAAGTGCGGTTATCCCAACAGATAAAGACTATTTTTTTAGAGAGACCACATGGGGCAATATGTTTGTGTAAAATACACACGCACATGCCCAAATGTTGCTCTAATGTGATGGTATTTAAGGTAATTAGTCCATTTTTATGTATTGAGGAGGAAACTTCTATGTTTTAATCTTTTACCACTTTTTGAGAAGCATACTTCTAACATTGGATACATGGGAACTCTGTTAGGGGTGGAGGGGTTGATACTTTTCCTCCATCAAATATTTATGTGCGGTGTGTCATTCCCAGGCCCACTGTCTCCGATATCCCCAAATCCAGGATGTAAAAAAGTAACCATATAAAGTTACATCAAATAAAATTGGAGAAGGATAGACCTCCAGTATATCATTGGTGCCTAATTCATTTTTGAAGTTCAGGGTTCAAAAAGTGTGTGATGGTCAAGGAAAAGCTACAGGTAATGCAATTCATAAAACACATACTGTTTTGCTGTTAATTGATACCACATTGTCTAGCTGTCTCAATGTCCTGACAACAAACCTCCAAGCAGTCTGCTGGTGACTGTTGATGATCAGGCACAGAGCTGCTGCTTGAGGTTCTTCTGGCAGCGCTGCTTGTAGGGTTGAAGGGCCAGGGCTCAGAGTGTGGCCATCAGGGATGCAGTAGGCACTGGTTATTTTGAACCATTGATATATTGATAACTAAGATCTGTTCGCTATGGTTAACAGCTGAAAATAAAACAATGTAACACACATTTTTATTGGATGCAATGTACACTATATATTTCATTGGTGTTTTAGTTGTATTACATTTTAAATGTTCTTTTCCTGTTTTATGCCTGTTTTAGCCTTCTTTATTTTACCTAATGTATTGGAATTACTGAAATGGGATCCAGTGATCTGCTACTGCGAGAATGTGGGACGGGGCATACAGTGTGAAGCGTAAAGTGAGGGGCCTCCCTGCTTCCTGTGCCAGTGCAGTATATGCCAGTTTGACACATACAATATTTGTGGCTCGGCACCTCACAAATACTGACTGGGAAAACAATGACATTGTTTTGGAAAAGGCTAACTTGTTGCTATTGCTACTAACCATATGCATTCTGCTTCATCCTGAGGTAAATAAAAACACCATTAGTGTTTTACACATTCTTACAATCAAGTGTATCCCTTTTGATTCAAGATATGTCCCAGTACCCAATGTTTTTGTCATGAGAAATGTTCTTCTTGTATTTGTTGCTACAGTATGCCATTCTAGTAAATCTTTGATCAGATAATCAGCAAAGGAAATGTATCTAACAGGAAGCTGAATGACTACAACAGTCTTGCATTCAGAGCACACTATTTGGAGGACACTGTAAAAGGTTTAACAATTGCATTTGTGTAGTGGCACAGAAAGGGGGGGGGTTAGCATCTTCTTATTTCAGTTCGCGACTTTAATTTCCATCAAAACATAACAACTGTGTCTCCACCAACAGATTCCTGATACAGTAGCTATGTGGGGGAAAACAACAGCATTACCAATGCCTGTGAGAAAAAAACACATGCTCTCTCACACGCTCTCTCTCTCATATCCTTTTTCTTTTCATTTCGGGCGAGTAGACACATGGAATATACTCTTTTATAGCCCTGCCATCTTTGATGTTCCATGACCTTCATTGCCTCTGGCAGGCGCAATTATGTTCACTGTATCACGACTCAGGGTGAATTCTGTAAAACTTGAAGAGAGCTACATTAACAAATAGCTCATGGGAGTTCTCACACAGCCTTGGGTTCCCATCAAATGTAAATACATATAAAGCCTTTCTGATGGAATTCAGACGTGAAACAGAGCTGGATCCATTTCTGGGACTGAGAAAACAGCACAGCAAATCCCACATTTACGAGCCAAATAAAATGAATACCTTTAAATATAACAACAAGTTCATAGAAAGCAGTAACCACAGTAACACAGACATATGAGTCAGGCATAATCATATATGTTATATCACAGTGGTTCTCAAACGTTGCAGCTCACGACCCCAAAAATAACCAGAGACTTGTGACCCCTGCTATCCCCAGAGGAGGTAGAAGCATAACCGCCATAATATTATTTGATAGCATTTTAATAATATAGGCTAGTAGCAGAATACATCAAAGTTATTTATAAACTGTAATACTAACACGTCTGGCGAAAATATGCTAATTCTAATCATTTTTAAATGTTATTTTATTTCTGAAAATAATCTCGTGACCCTCTCCTCTGTGTTTCGCAACCCACTGGGGGGTCCCAACTAACACTTTTGGAACCACTGGCAGTATGTTAACTTTCACAGTATATGGTAAACACTTATGCGTTGAATGATGGTGGAAATGTGTAAAAGGTAAGTAGCCTACTGTAAAAAGATTGGTTTGTTTTGCAAAATGCCAGGCTATTTACAAATAAAAGTTGACAAGCCAACATAATTGTACAGACTATAATTTCATTCTGTTTAATGGAAACAAAGCTTGTTGTGTAATCATACCAAACTAAAGTACATGTCTGTGCTGCTTTCTGTCCTGTGACATGCAAGGCAGACTTTGTTTAAAAGTAACGTAAGCATAGCACAAAATAGTGACCAAGATAATGTAGGTATCTGGTGAGCTTGTGAGCTGTGATTTTCTCCATTCCCCTTCCTCGCTGCTGTAAAACAGCAAATGGGTTTCTAATACTTAAAGTGTTTGTGCTCTTTGCAGGTGAGCAAACACTGTCATAATAGCCACAGTCCAGCAAAAGCACTCAAACAGTATTTATTAACATTAATATGCATTTGTAGACAGTATGCCTTTTCCTGTCTGAACATACTGAGCTGGACCCAGTGAGGACAGAAGTCACAGAAGACACATTTAGATTGTTCAATTAACAAATAGACATGTTATCTAATTGGTCCAAGAGGATTGCAAGTAATGCAGCAGCTGTGAATGTTTGTCATAGCATGTGTAAAATCTAAAAAAATATTGTTCATTCATAGCCTTGTTGGATTTTCAACAATAGCATATGGTGATGTAATTACCTCTTTCTTTCTATCTTTCTTTCTTTCTTCTTTGACTACTTGTGTAGCCTATAACAACATCTACAGTAGGCCAATGTCTACAAGAATTGTAGGGGAAAAGTTAGGGTTATGCAAGGATGCTTATAGCTGTATGTGGCCCAGGGATCAAAATCAGGTAAATTTGTCTTGGAAATTAACATCCTGCATCCATAGACTGTCATAACCCAATTTTTACACATACTACATACCACATAATATACTTAATAAGTATGTTCATATTTTAGACTGGAAACACATAGTTTTGAAGGAATAAGTTTGACAGAAGGCGACTCTGGGAGTTGGTGCAGTGGAAGAGACATTGAGCAGGAGGCATGGAGGCACAAGAGATGTGTAGGAGGAGCCTAATCCAGCTCAGACCCCTTCTCCCTATTTAAACCTTTCGCCATTCATTTTTTTTCCTATATGGGAAATGTTTTAAAGGATATTAAAGCACTGTGGGGAAGGCTAGGGTGGAATACAAGCCATCAGCTCTCAGGTAGGGTTGAGTTTGGTTGAGTTTCCAACCAAAACAACAATGTTTATTGCTGGTACGGGTAAGGGTAATTTTTGACATAAACTAAGCAAAAATGTAACCTAAAACAATTAGCAGGCTTTGTGGCTTTCATGGGATATTTGGCTTGGCTTTCATGTTAAGTGACCTGGAAACTAAACAGAAGCTATCACTGACTGCAACATACCGCCCACCCTGCTCTTCACACAAAGTTCCTCCTACTACTGCAGGCGGCAGGACCACTTCTCTCTGCCCCCACGCATCACAGTCTTCTCTCCCTCTCTCTCCGTTCAGAGGACCAGCCGCTTGACAAACTACCCTCACAGTCTCAGGGCAGCAGCTGTACCGAACAACAATGGCTTTACGGGAAGAATGTTTTGTCCTCGCGGGAATTATCATGCTTATTAACACGGTGGGAGGTGAGTGTTCGAGAGTTAACGCAGTTGGTGTGGTATGAAAACAGTTCTGTGTGAGCGGCACACTGTAGGTGAACGCGTTGCACAAAAACTTCATGGGGTTGCTCTCCCTGTCTGTTGTTTGACAGCGCTGCGAGCATGTCCATTGCAAACTACAAACATGTGATACACACTCGCATCCTGTTTAGATATTTAGAAAAAGATGAACTACCAAGCATGAACCATTTACCTTGATTTTTGCGGCCCTTGTGTCTAGTTAACGTGAGACGTTTGCCGATGACACATTCCCCACTTTTGACAGAAACCATACTGAGGTGATTTTGGTAAATAAAAAAAAACAGAATACTTGCAATTTTATTTATAGGCTACAGTGTTTTGTTCTTAAGAAATAGTTAATATGCGCTGTTTAATTTTACACAACAGTTTGAAATGCTTCTCGCCTGGTAGACAGTAAAGGTATGCAATGATGCCTGTCTGAAAGAATACCCATAGCCATAATTTATTACAACCATATCCGATGTTAAAAATACTCATTTTCCGTTTTCCTCTTTCCTTGCTCTTTTATTTGAACAAATGTGTAATATGGTGTGTAGTACGGTACCTGACGTGATGTTTTAGTCCGCACTATTTTAGCTGTTTTCTGTCTGTTATTGTTTACTCCTTGCAGTGTATGTATGTATGTATGTGTATGTATATATATATATATATATATATATATATACACACACACACACTGGTTGGAGTTAAATGCAGCATGCGTTGCTATAAAGGAAATGTTCTGAGAAAATAATTAACAATCAGACCTGGACATCTATTTTACTTTTTCATTTTGGGATCAGGCTGGGTTAGGGTTAAGACTTCCCCATGTGAGATACATAGTTAAGAGGCATCCTGTGGAGCTTTTCTGTTAGTCTGCCTGCGTCTTCTCTCCGTTAGTCACTTAACCTCCCCACCCCACCTATTGTGTTGATCTCCTGTTCTTTTGTTCCTGAGCCTCTTCCTTCTCATTGGGACTCTC
>JAODUG010000005.1:2195458-2205767 GCA_027564795.1 Aphredoderus sayanus | reverse complement strand
GGTTTAGCGCCTACTATCTGCCACAAAGAGCTAGTGATTTGGGTCAGTTTGACCCAGAGTACATTACGAGGGTTAAATCAGTGTGGTGTGTATGTGTGTGTGTTCGTGCACGCATGTGCGTGTTTGTGTGTGCACGGGCATGAGGGTTCTCACTTTATTTGTGGTCCATTTGGTTTAGTCCAGCATGACATGAGTCCACAAAGAACTGCATTCATCCCATTAGAATTAGATTAGGCCTACTAGCCTATATGCCTATGGGGAATGCATTTTTGCAGGGATGGGACCATTGCAGGCACGCCAATATAACGTTTCATATTCACACCTTCAAATGTTGTAACTTGTGTTTTTTTTCTTTTTATTTTTTTACTGTTATTTTTTTCCTCCAACACCACATCCTATATGCCTCCATGTCGTTTTGATTGGATAACTCTCCTGCTTCCTCTGTCTTCATTTGGTACAGACGAAAATCCGATGATCTTTCCAATAAGTTACCGTATGATTTAACAGTATCCTAAACGCCACGAATACGTGAGTGAACATGTAGAAATGGATTTTATGAAATTGTTTGGCACCGTGATCGCCGTTTTGTTCCACCCTGGATCAACGTCTAAACAAAATGGTAAGTTTCCTTGCTTCTGAGAAACAAACGTTGTCGGTGCTCATAATGCCTACTGTAGGCTACTGTGAATTCCTTGGTGGTTAATAGGGTTAGTCGAGTATTTTGCATCCCTTCTTAACATAACTATATATGAGACTTGTGCTGTTAAGACACACGGTTATACATGTTTGTAATATATTTATAACTTTATAGTAGCAGACATTGCACTTTTATTCGAGTCTTTAACATTAATATACATACGCCAAGCACTACTGCTGCAGCTTCTAAATTAAACATTAGTTGTTACACAACCGACTGATGATGTGGTAGAAAACAAAAACTTTACTTTTCAGATCAGTGTCATTCATATTTCGACGGGGCGCGGGTTATTTACTTTCACAAAAAAACATGACTACTGCACATTGTACACCGAGTGCTAACTTTGGATTTTTGTTGTGTAATCAAACCCAAAATGTTTTATGTTTCATATTTTAACACACATTTAAAAACACTTTTCTGTAAATTATAAGCATGCTGGTATTTGCTGGTATGCAAATTGGTATAGCTTTGGCAACATATATATCTAAGAATAGATTGGTTGTTCATAGTAAGTGGTTGGTTCCATACAGTAGGCCTATACAATTCATAATGTAATGTTAAAAGCAGATTTACTATCATTACAGTTACATACACAACATATGGTTTAGGCATCCATGCTTACAGGTAGGCCAACACAGTGGGGATGATCTTATGACTAGATGTCGAATAGGCCGACCCAGACTGCCCCTCTAGTCATTCAATGCGCACTATCCTAGCAGTTTTAGTTGTGTACGTAGACGTTAATGGTGACGGTTGGTGTACAGGCCAAAGGATATGTCGCCGGGGGACTGAGCGCCCGTGCTACAGGGTGTCATACGTCCAGGACAACAGGCGTAGGCTGAGCTTCGACGACGCCCGGCTGGCCTGCAGGGCAGACGGGGGCGAACTGCTCAGCATTGAGACAGAGAGCGAGCAACGGCTGGTGGAACGGTTCATACAGCAGCTGCAGGCCGGGGATGGAGACTTCTGGATCGGGCTGCGCCGGAGTCCGCAGCGGCATAAGTCTGACGGCAACCCAGGTTGCCCATCACAATACTACTGGCTGGATGGAAGCAAGGCCAAGTTCAGGTCTTTACTCTCAATTAGCCTGTTACATCGAGTAGGCTACATTGATCTTGAAGAGAGGGTATTTTCATTATAAGGATTCAATATGTGTCAGTTGCATCAGTGATGGAAGTTAATAAGTAGTCACAGAAACTAGTGTTGCTGATGCTGGCGCACATAGTACTGTAGGAATTCGGCTAATTTCTGCTATATACCTTAATATATTAAAGCGTTTTATTTAGGCTACTGGTAATGAAGTGTTTCTATGGTAACTTTTACTATGCATGCACTGCATATTACAGGTTCTACTATACATAAAGGTTAAAGAGTATAAAGGAGGTTATCGGACTATGTTTCTTTTTCTGCAGGAACTGGCACTGGGATGAGCCATCTTGTGGTGGTGAGATGTGTGTGGTTCTGTATCACCAGCCCTCTGTTCCCCCTGATGAAGAAGGCCATTTTCTGTTTCAGTGGAATGACGACAATTGCAGCTCCAAGAACAACTATGTCTGCAAATACCCAGAAGGTGAGATAAAGACCCTCTGGAACAAGGACTGACAGTTCTGCCTTAGCAGACGTCAACATGCTTCACAGCAAGGCTAAATATTGTCAAATTGAACAATGTACTCCATGTCTTCATCTTTTGCAGAACAAATACCAGACATTACTGATTCAGTTCGTATGCTCCACACAGGTACCATATGCATTTGATACCGTCCAACAATTAGTGGTGCATGTACAGTATATTAATAATAGAGATATAGTATAGCATTTAACATATTCAAGGTAACTCAGAATTGAGTCATAATTCTAACAGTATCAAGGAGATAAACTGTAGAAGAAAGCATTGAATCAGTATTGTTTATTATGATTGTGCGCCACTTCATTTTCTATTTATGCAAAGAGAGACCTCTAGTGGTCAGAATTGTGTTTTGTTTGCTCACACCAGTTTTACTTACTCAAAAGAGAGTTTTGCTCTGGCGACAGCAATCAACGTACAATCAAGCCCAGCACCTAGAAAATATGTAAATGAAAATTATAATTCCATCAGAGATTAATAACAAAACCTATTCAGAACTTATTCAATTTTTTTACATATGAACTTCATTCTCAACATTCAACTATAACATTTACAAGGGTTAACTACTGTATATGGCTTTGAGCCGTTGTTTATCAACTCAAGCTATATACTGACCTCAATTCTCAATGCCCTAGGTCCAACGCTGAGGCCAAGCATACTGTTTACCACAGAAAGGGATGTAAACCTAAACAAAGCACTACCTGAATCGTCAGGTAGGAAAACACAGTACTTCCGGTTCTCCACATTTTACATGAGGCTATTATGGATGTTATGGAAGTGAAAGTGTCACAATTAAAACATTGAAGTGGCAATTCAATTATGAATGCTTTCTAAATGATGTAATGCCAGGTGATGTTTCTCTTTGCAGTATCTATATATAACACCACGTATGTTTCCTACATACTCTGTGCAACAATTCCTGTTTTACTGCTGCTGTTGTTTGTAGCCACTGGGTTCCTGTGCTACAAGCACTTTGCTAAGAGGTAAAAACATTGCAATACAAGAAAATGCTTGAGTTTTCTAGCATTTCTTAAACATTGGCCTCTATAGCCTCCTTTTCAATGATTGTCTTATGTGCATCTTGTATTAAGAAAGAAGACGGAGACAGCCAGCTATCCCAGTGGACCAGAGCCATGGGCACCAGGGACAACCTGCATAACACAAGGACCTTATGCCTTTAGCGACATTACTAAACTCCATTACACTGCTCTGGCCTGCAGTGTGCCAGCAGACATAAAGAACACCCACTTACCTCCTCCTCTGTGCATGGACACTCAGTTTGAGGATTATGAGAATGTGCCATGCGCAGAGAGAGAGAGCAGCTTTGTGACCAATGACATCTACGAGTCCTGCAGAGGGCAGGGCAGCTACTGCCCAGGTGAGACTGGCTGGGTGGAAAATGAGATCTATGGATAAATGCTGATACCTCACTGGTCTGTGTGAGTGTCAGCTTTCCCCCCTTTTCCCTCCTAACTGGTTTTCTTCATATGCTGCCCCTTGTTCTGTGGCACAGGAAACATACAATCACATTGGTTTCACTCTAGCGTGGTGGGCCTATTTGAAGATACTGTACACCTTTCTCCAAATGGGTTCAGTGTTGTAAAGTACCAGCATATAAAGTTCTGACAAGATGATGCTATTCAGAATTAGATTTATATGCACATAGAAAGCAGTCGCTAACATCCTTTTGTCCAATCTGTGATCACAATTTCAAAATGACCACACTGTACCATTTTCACAAATCATGTTGTTTCCATATGCATCAATTAACCCATTTCTAAAATGCTCATGTTTTCTTTACATACAAGCTTACCCAATACCAAAAGTATGGATCTTTCTAGTCTTATTTACAAATGCTTGCACACAACATGTCAGAAATGAAGACCTAATGATCAAAACCGTAAATATTGTATATAAAGCCTTTACTTCTGCAGCAACAGCAGCCCACGCCCTATGAAACTGATGATACAATTTCTGAATGAATATATTATTGGAACATTGAGAAATATCTTGATTTATTGTTATTTGTGTAAAATAGATTAACTGCAGTGCAATCTCAAGCAGAGACATAGCCAGGTGTACAGTAAGTATTAGAAATCGATTTGAGCAGGTACCAATTGTGGAGGACATACATTAAATGCACATACAAAATAGCACATACATGTCTGAGCAATGTCTACATTGTTGTTATGTAAAACATTAATGATCTAAGCTGTGTAAATACTGTAGAAGTATGTTTATTTAATCGGATGTCAGAATTTTAGTCCACCTAACCTGAATCAAATGCTTGCTATTTACAGGTAACACAACGGAGACATGCATGTAATAATTTCATCAAATCATATAACCTGTAACCTGATATTTAGATTAGTATTTGTGTGTGGCATGGGATACAGCTTTCCCTGGGAATGTTTGAGCCAACGTAAATCCTTTTACAACCAACGTTATTTTCACCCCATTGAGCCTGTTTATGTCACGGTGTGAGACACAAGGTTGAACACATCGTACTCATTATCTATTCTTACAGAAATGTTTTGTGGTCTTCTCAAAGCCTTGTTCTAAGTTTAAAAAGCAGAGTCTGTGCGGTGTCACCCCCATGCGTGGCTTCCTGTTCGGAAGCTGGAGTCAGGATACAGGACGGCACAGGGAAACTATGATGACAGAATTGTGGTCACCCTTTTAAACCTCAAAGCCGTGGGCCTTCCCATTTCCACCTGACTGTGTGGAAGAGTGACCAGAGACTTATGTGTGTTCATTAACTAAATAGTGCACTTTAAGCAGTATACGACGCAAGGTGTAGTGACTTGTAAATATGTTAAATTATGATAAATGTACTGGACTGGACACAAAACAGGTTATTTCATAAAGCAGAATAAGTTGCTGGTTAGTGACACCGAAAAGCATAGCCAGGCCAGAAAGGAGAGGCTGAGGGAGAGTGTTCTTGGAGGATGTAAGACAGGAAATGCCAAAAGCACATCTGGAACTCTTACATTCAGGAAGTCTACTGTATGCGTGACAGCAGAGGATTTTCTGAGTTTGGCCTGTCTGCACACTTAGTATTCCCCAGTTTTCTGTTAGAATGTCACTAAATGGTTAAAGAGAACAATATCTCGTATTTGAGCTTATATAATGGCATAAGTTTACATTTCCAATAAAGTCTGGTTGCAATATATGGCGTTTATCTTGTGTAGTAGATTGTGTGTGTATGGTGGTGGGAGGAGAGTGGATAACTAACAAAAATGCACATAAGAGAATGATTGTAGCAGCTTCAGAAGCTCCTGCATTTAGAATTACAATTAAGCTTTTAAACCAACAGATGGTGCTGTTGTACTTGTTAGACTAGACGGGTTCTAAGCAGGAAGACCTAGGCTACTGTATTACATGTTTTAACACTATAGGAGTGTAATAATTTCAAACATAGTAGGCTACAGCTTAACATGTGTACAGCGTGTTGCTAATATTGATTTCAATATGTTCAAATTAAAACCCACTTATTCACTTGATTGCCACATACAATTTTACTACAGTACGTGCATGTGATTTCTACGGACACATTTGACTCAGACGGAGCAGACAAATAGCTTAGTAAGCACCTGCCAAACTTCAAAGTTAGAGATGCAGGCAATCAAGCAAGCAAACAGATTTCAGAATAGCAATTTCACCGGTTGACGTAAGAGGTAGGTCTGGTTGTCTTGGAAACCAATTGGCACTGAAGTGTGGAACGGCTTTAGAGGCCCGCCCCGTGTACAAATACCCCCATGGCTCTGACGTCAATGGACGTCAACCAGAGAACATGATGCCTCTTGCAAGTCAACTCGTGTGCTCTAGCTGATAGAGGTACCTAAGACTGAAATGTTATAGCTCTATTGTATTGGAGAACGTGGCGTGACAGCCATAGGCGTAACAAATGGCCTGCTTCGAATCGGCGCGTTGAAGAAGAGTGAGCCCTTTACAGTAACGTTAAAGCTGGCCGGGCGAAACAAATATCAACTTTGTCTATTATTAATGGACACATTTCTGGCGGTGGCGGGAGGTTTGTTTTCCTTTCCGCTTTATCTGTGGTGCCGAACTCGGAAAGCCCTGTCCCTCACTGTCCGTCTGGCTACCTCCTATTCCTCCGCGAACCCCATTTAGACCAGCATGGTCATGGCTGACAGTATCCAAAAACCAGTGATCCGGGGTCCGGTACGCGTGGGCTTCTACGATATCGAGCGCACTTTAGGAAAGGGCAATTTTGCTGTTGTTAAGCTGGCTCGACACCGCATAACGAAGACTGAGGTGAGTGTTGTTTCAGCGAAACGAGTTAGCTTAAAGCTAACTTAGGCTACTGTCCAAAAGAGTTGCATAACTTTGTGCACTACTTGACACCCCAAATATTCACACAGCAGATACCGAATGCGCCCATGCAGTCCACATCGTGCAGTAATAGAAACAGCGGCCATAACTTGGATCAGTTAACCTGGCACTTTACTGATCTATTTGGACAACAGCTGTTGATGTGCAGCGCTTGTTCAAGAAGGCAGCATGCCTATGGCATGTTCATCTCACTGATCATCATTCAGAAGCATAATTAGAAAAATGTTATAGAAAGCACAACTTCTTATATTCTGCAATACAGCTATATTTCTTGATATTAACTAGAGCTATCAACCAAGAGTCAAATGTTAACACTCATCATGGCCCATGCTGTATAGGCAGGGTCAGTTGTCCTGTTAATTTCAGTTGTATTTTATTGGATTCTAAAGCTAGCAGTGCTGGAAGTTGTGTGAGCATCCAGGCAATGCCAGTAATTATTGAATGCTAAATGTACTTGCATGCATGCACAGTGCTTATTATCATGTAGGCCTACAGTGCTGTAGCAGATTGATTGAACTCGCAATTTGCCTGAATGACCACTCTATAAACAAACTTTAGTCCGAACTGATTGCACAATACCTGCAATGCTAAGATTGCAATGGCGTTGAACCCTGTATGGTCATCATCCACACCCCTCTAGGTCTCTGCAGATTGCATGGCTGTTCTGTGAAGTGTCAGGGTGCTCATTTCTAAATCATTAGCAGTGAATGCCATGGCTTCACATTGCAGTGACAAAACAAAGGAATGTGGTGTTATGTCAAGTCAAATGAGATGTGGTTATTGTTGTTCAGTGTGGCACCAATGGCAGCAAGGAAAACCGTATCCTAAAACTGGTTTATCCCTTCCAGGCATAGCCTAAAGCGGAGTGGTGGGGTAGTAATGTGTTTCTTTTAACCTAAGATGTTGACCCCCTACAGTGTGTGTGTGTGTGTGTGTGTTGCACTACTGAGTGCAGCACAGCTTTGCTGCAGGCTTAGTTTACTCTGAATGGTAGTTCACTCTGCACTGGAGCGCTGGTCACTAAAGATGGACATAGCAGTTACATAGACCAGACTAGGCCTAAAGCCAGGCTGCGGGCAAGGTCAATGGTCAAGGGTGTTCTATCAACTTAATGTGACCCCACCTACCAAGTAAATGAACTAGTATGAGGCAATGTTGGCATAGAGTGTCTGTAATGAATATACCTTGTTTAATCCCAGCTGTAACCGTATCTTAAGCCTGTGTGTGTAAGTGTCCAATTTATTAAAAGATTTGTGTACCTTGTGTGTATAACCCATATTTTCAGCTGATTACATCTGCATATGAGATGACATCCAGCACATCTATGTAGGTCTACATGTATCAGACTTGACTCCACACTTACCTGGTCTTGTTTTTGCCAACTGTACGTTTTGCTGCTCAGTCAAGATGTCATTAGTGTACTACCACTCTGATCAGTTATGTAATTAGTGGGTAGTTCTGGTAAATGCTACAAATCATAATGTAAATTACTTCTCTGCTCAGCTGAGTATTGCATGTTAAGGTGTGTCGGAGATGTTGTTGTGGCTATAAATTAGGGGGTCCCAACCCTTTCATGCCAAGGACCCTAAAATACATGATGTATTAGGCCAGTGATCTAAAATTTGATTTCCCAGCGGTCTGCACCTGGGAATAGCACATTATATTTTTGTGCTTAGATAAAATTGAATACAGAATTGCATAACGGGCTAAACTGTGGCTTGTAGAGGCAACTATAAGGGAAATAAAACTCAACATATTATATTGTGTGCTACCAGTATACAGCTGTGGGCAGTACCACTATTGTTAAATTGTTAAACAACTTCCCCATCAAAACTTGCCACACAGGTGGGTGGGTGAGTGTGTGGGGTCTCGGCCTCTGCTCATTCTAATCAAAGATAAGAGTTTGCTGGCTGCCCACCATAGTGGCATGATTACAGAGAGGCAGACAGTTGTCTCTTGGTGTTTACTCTTTCCAGCTTGCCTTTCGGATATTTGGAACATCCCACTCTAGGTTAGGTCCCACAGATGAAATGTTGTTTATGAGACGGGCGGTGGATGTGGTGTTCTACCAACTAAACACCATTAGTCCAAAATTAGTCTACTTGCCTAGATGAGTAAAAGTGAAGATAGTGGCATGTTATGTGACCATCTATAAAATTGTTTATTATGGACTCCAATATGACACTCTTAAAATTCCTTCATACAGCAGTTGACCAGTTCTTTTACCAACAACATTATTTTCATCTATAGAGATTAATTAGTCTTTAGAGAATTATCATGTCTGTGTGCATTCGCGGTTTTCCTCGTCTTCTCAAAAGAATGATATTGTTGTGTCCTTGTTTGAGATTACAACTCCAGCATTGTTTGTGGTTGATGCCTGTTCATACTGCAGGTGGCCATTAAGATCATTGACAAGACCCAGCTAGATGCTGTTAACCTGGAGAAAATCTACAGAGAGGTCCAGATCATGAAGATGTTGGACCATCCACACATCATCAAGCTCTACCAGGTGAGCCTAGCCTACTTAAAGTGTGTGTGTGTGTGTGTGTGTGTGTGTGTGTGCGCAAAACAGAGATGTGCTAAACAGGTGTATGTTAGCTGCTGCTTACAGTATTGGTGCTACTCATCTTTTAATGTTATATTTATTGTAACTAAGTATTAAGCCATTTATACATGGCTAATGAAAATGAATAGTCCACTAATAATTGTCTACATGCAGCCGTGCATATAGCCTTGGGACACCATTCTGATCTCGTGAGTTTCAGTTTGACTTTGCCGTGAGAATCAGTCTGGAGAGGCAAGCAATCCTTTTAATTCTTTCTGGTATATCTAGCGTGTGACCAATCAGCGCCATACTGGTAGCTACGGGTGTGGTTTAGGTGTGACCACACGAAAGCGACTCGAAAAGAACAATGGCGGTTCCTACCAATAGACAGAAGTATTTTTTTGAAAGCGCTTGCATGTTTGAAACAGTTTCAGTCTATGGTTGTGTGCATAAAATTATGTTCTGTGAGTGTAACAACCATCTGGTGTAAGGTTACCATGCATACGCCTATTAATGTAAAAAACACACATAGCATTTACATCCTATGGCTATGCCCTTTAAATAACTAAAGTTTCCTATGGAGGAATTTCCATACTATCAAACTACAGTACATGTTATCATGTTGACCTGTTAAAAATTTTGGAAAATTGGAACGGCTTTAGCCGTTTGTGCCATTCTATTTCTTTGCATCAAAATGGGATTTAAAAAAAGGTTTTGCAATGAGTTTATTGTATGTCACAAGCTTTCACTTGTTGTATATTTTAGCCTACATGTCCAAAGAACGCTCCTAAAACCAAATTATCGGCATATCCCCCATGTCTTAATCTGAAAAGACTACATTTGGAATAAAGCCTAATTCGGAATATCCATATGCTGTTTACATGAATCCTATCAAATTCAGAATATTGCCATAGTCGGAATAATAGTGATGTAAATGTAAATGTACAACAGATTACTTCAGCTATGTGAACTATCTGTCAACGTAGTGGTAGATTGTTCATCCTGGGTTCAGAGAACTAATCTGAACTGTATGGCAGTGTCAAACGTTGAAACAATATGTAATATGAGGCCTTACTTGTATAGTATT
>JAODUG010000005.1:2128906-2146172 GCA_027564795.1 Aphredoderus sayanus | reverse complement strand
CACGCTGACAGGAAGCTCAGCCCCCCCCCCCCCACACACACACACACACACAGACACCACAGCTCCTCCACCCATCAGCCCCACCCATCAGCAGAAATCTGATTTATCAAACTGTAAACTTGTCACTTTGTAAAAATGTCACTTTTTCCCGCAGCAGTCGGGGAAAATATAATGACCCTCTTTAATGTGGCAATGTCAAGGCACTGTGCCTTAGATGGAAGACACATCAAGCGCCGTGCACGCACACACACACACACACACATATATTGTGGTGCATTACGTGTGCAGCAGGCTCCGTGTGTGCGTTTGTGTGCATGCATCCCCTGTAGCAGGTGACAAGGTGAATCACATTCACATTGACTGGCACTGCAAGACAGCTAAAATTACCAATTTCTATTATGCCAGGGGATCGGAACACTTGAGGCCTTCACCCACACACACACACGCACGCACGTGCGCGCACGCACACGCGCACACGCGGCAATTAGCACACAACTCTGTAACTGGTAGTCTTCGGCAATAACACGTCACGTGGCTTAACTTGCCAGATTATTGTGTGCACTGCAATCATATTAGTTACAGTTTATTATGACATTTCCTTGGTAATTACATTAGCATTTGTTTACATTGGCTTCAAGGCATGTGTTGGGCCGTATCGCGCACACACATCCACACAACCTCCAGCTAGCTCTTAAATGAGGGGATGGGGGGCGGGGGCACATGGAAAACAAGGCAAGAGGCTGTTGGCTCACGGCCTTCAGTAGTAATGGAAGGCTGAAACAGGCTAATTAATATCACATTACAATAACAACTCGTGCACATAGAAGTCAGTTTCATATGTAGGCACGTTAGCAACAGAGACACAGCGGCACACACACACACACACACACAAACATTAGACAACATACACAGACACATACAGTATGTGAACACAAACAATTATAAGCACTCTCCTCAACAAACACACACACACACACACCTCAGTGTGTAATTCATTAGTAAATAATAAATAAAAGTGTTAATTGTGCTCCCCAGAGGTAGATATGTGCTTCCCTCACTGGGAGAGAGAAGCCCGCTGCATCTGAAGTGGTTTTGCCCTGCAATTAGACCTGCCTTCCCAACACAACACAACACACACACACACACAGTGAGATGAAACTAGATGAAATATATACATATCGGGGGGGAAAGTGAGAACAGGAAACAGAGAAGCACAGAAATGAACAGGGCAGGGAATATTAAGCAGGAGGTGAGAGAAGAGGAAGATAATGTGTGACGTGTGGAAACGCTCCATGCCAACACCACTCTATACGGAATAGAAATGAGAAAATAACAACTATGCTGACCATCTATATGTAATTAATGTCCTTTATGGAAGAGCAGTGTGATGGCTGCAAACGAAGCCCTCAGACTGGAGTGAAATATTTTACTTTATGACATTCACATTAATGTTGAACGAAGCCCTCAGACGTTATACTGCATATCACAGTATACTGTACACAAACAACATACACTGTGCTCTGTGTCTAAACAGACTCGGTAGGCTAAGCAGCCTTTTGTTTAGTTCACCTGCCGCATGATAATGTTCAATAGGACACACCAACAAAGTGTCTAATGTCTTCATCTCTCTTCAGATTTCTGCATATGAATATACACAGTGTGTATGCAGCAACATAAGATATTGGTATAGCGAATGCGTCCTGTTCTCCGTTTGTTGGTGAGTATTACTGGCCAATCACGTCAATGCAGAGGCAGAACACATTAGCCAAAATGCAATCTTGGAATAAAATGGCTATTGTCAGACAACTATGTCGATTATTTATTTAGCATTGATATGTGGATAGAGTACATCAGGCAGTAAATCAGGCACAAACAATGGCCAGCGCACTGAATAATTCTTGGTCAGGATATCTGCTGGCTACACCAGAACCCTAATATCTTAAAAAATATTGGACTTTGCCCCCAAAGGCTTCCACTGTCGACGGGTTCCCAGATTTCTCGTGTCTTGTCTCATTACATAAAATGTAAATGCTATCCATTAGATGAATGAACGCACAAATTGCTGCCTGGTAAAGGCAATACCACACTTAAAGTCTATCTCAGGTTGAGTTTGAAGAAAGCATTCCATGAATAAACAGGCAGATACACACAGACAGAGGCAGACAGACAGACAGACAAGTGCCAAAGACAACCACAATGCCTCCCATTTGACTCAAAGCTCAGGGACGTTCATTTCTACATAACCTTTAACTTCCGGACACTCAATCTACTGGCATTTCTGCAATCAGCTCAGCCAGTCCACCTGTTTAGATGAGAAACAGAAGAAAGCTGGGCATAAGAGAAAGGAGCGTGGAGAATGAGGGAACAGGAGAAGATAGATGGGGGGCAGAGAGAGTGAGATTGCAAGGAGAGGCTCCTGGTCTTGTCATTGGTAAGTTGAGCTTTGGGGCCAGTAGACACAGTAAGCCATCATATTCCTAGGTAGTTCAGTGCATCTCTGCTACAATTTACAAGATGCACAGACACCCACATTTGAAATTATACACTAGTTATTTCCTGTCAGTTAGCGGTAAGACATTAATCAGATAACTATGCTCCACAAACCGATTAATTTGAGCAATTTATTATGTTGTCATGAGTCCTTAAAAACAAATAGATTTACAAATGTGCATATTTATTGATCAGAGGGCACAGACTTGGCACATTCATACCACCGCCAATCACCAAAGCAAAAGCTTAAACTAACGTGATTTTCAAGCAATGTATGTATGTAGGACTGAGAACAACTGTATGGGCTATTCTCTAATGTGTATATGCTTTAGAGAAGTACAGTAGGAAGAGTACCATCAGGAAACAGGCTATAATCCTCCAAGCTCGGTTCATAACCAATTGTCGTTTGACTTGTAAGAGAAATTACGCTAACTTAAAATAAATGAGCAAGATGAGGCTCAATGTACCAAAAATCACATGATAAACTAGTGTATGAATAATAACAAAAATATGAATTCAGGAAATGACCCTGACTGACATGAAAGCTGAGTATGAATACCTCATGATGCCACAGGTCATGAATGGTCACTTCATATGACCTCTAAACAACCGACCTTGAAGCTGAGAGGCAGGCACTCGCCACAATCACTGTTTGCCATATTCATCGCATTGCATTTTTAACTCTTCATTTGTTTCTATATTCTTTCATTTGTTGCTTCTTTTGGGCCCTGAAACGCTCCTCCCCACTCTGCCCTCGCTCTATCCCATACCCAAAAGAGGACGGGAGAAAACAGAGGCCCTAGAAAATGCAATATTTCTGTTTTTAATATCGAGGTCTATAAGATCAGGGCAGAGATGGGTTCCATGGCAATATGTTTATTTATATATTTTATAAGGGAGAAAAAATATCGCTCCTATCAGTGTAAAGAAAGTGTGTGTGTGTGTGTGTGTGTGTGGTGGGGGGGGGGGGGGGTCGAGCCACTGTAGCTGGGCTCATCTTATATGAAAAATAATGTTGTGTATGGCTATACTTTTATATATAATGGCAATATGGGATCAGGGCTCTTTTACAATGTGCCATACTTCAGGCTAGCTCTAACAGCATTTTATGGGCCGCCAGCAGTTCATCTTCATGTCTGAGGCAGGCAGGAGCACTGCATAATAATGTCGTTTCCTGCCCCCAAATGCTATTTCACGGGCCGAGGCTCATTTCTCAAACTTCACCACTTTTACAATTTCCCAAACTTTTATTCCCGTCATTATTACCAACAAGATTTCATTAGGTATTTAGAATGTAAACAAGTCTGAGTAATGACACCACACCCGTCTCCCTGAAATCATTCTCACTGATGGCCCGCGCCGCTTTCCCCACCCGCACATGCACACTTTAACGTTCACACGGAAGAAGATGCACTAATGCCCCACAGACGACGCCCGTGCATAAAGATGGTGTACGCAGACGTACGGAGACACACACACACACAAGCTGTCACCAGCTGTCCAGGCCGAGATGGAAACCAAAAGCATTCATTTACCACCCTACACATGCGTGTGTGTGTGTGTGCGCGTGTGTTTGTGTGTGTGTGCGCCCCGATAAAGAGAGAGCGGTGTGAGTGTGTGTGGGGTGGGGGAGGGGGGTTTTATACTCAACTCACATAAATCATGTAGAAGAAAAATGAGCAAATGTGCAGGCTAACTCATCTTCTCCCCATCCAGAGAAAATGAAATTCACTGGAATACCTATCAAAACTGCAATCATCCAGAGATAATATCTTCTTTGGTCTATCTGCACTTTCCGATTTAATTTCCTCCATGCCCTTGACATCCAGTGATACCATTAAGATGAAGCGCATACAGTAAAAGGGAGTAGCTCTCACGTTTTGATATATGACACCCCCGCACTAAATGTAATATCATCATTTGAAAATTAATGCAATCTTTCTTTTGTTTGCATTTTTTTTTAAAGGGGAGAGGCACTCAAGGAGGAACAAGCAACGAGAGAGAGAGAGAGAGAGAGAGAGATGGAAATGTTGGCAAGCATGACAGACAGAATGTAAAGAAGTTGGGCCAGAGAGAGAAATAAATCTGACATGCAGCACTGTGTGTGTGTGTGTGTGTGCTCTGCCAGCCCGGCCCCAAGTCAGAGGTCAGTCAAATTACCCGATCATTTAGCAGCAGCCAGCACACACACACACCTGCCCCCCACCACCGCCGCCCCACCCCCCTGCTGCCACATCAAATATGATGAGATTATTAGTGTAATAAGCATGGAAATCTGTTTGCAGATTATCGCTGTGGTTGAACCCCCCTCTTTTATCTACCCCGACATCGCCCACCCCCCCCGTGCCATTTTCTACTCTTTATCCTATCCAATCAAATTAGGGAGAGCGACACAGGAAGAGACAGGCAGAGAGAACAAGATGCAAGAGAAGTCTGATGAAATATTTCACAGCGATACCAGGGTTAGGGGAAGGACGAGGGCAACGCCTCAGCAGGTTCTTGACTATACAGACTGGTGTATGGGCAGACTCACATTCCTTCCACATAGGAGGAGGACTTACAAAGTCGGGGTAGGTTGCGTGCACGTGCGAGTGTGATTTCAAAAATGCATTGGGACTATCTATCTACTATTACCAATGTATTCCAGTTTCAATTCAATTGAACCATACGGTGTGGAATATAATTTGTTATACTCTACAGAATGAATATTATGGTTCCACATTAAAAGGGAAACAAGGATGTGGATTAGTGGTGGAATGTGGATGAACACCATGAAAACACAACTGTCTGTCAACTGCCTACACCTGCTGGTGTCTGTCTGTCAGTGGCCGAGCCAGGCTAGGAGCCTAAATGAACTCCTCACCCTACCGAAGGGACACACGCAATACCACAAGATTCCCTAAAGAATGCCATCTATGCTATTCAATTACAAACAATTTGAAATAAACCGGGTTTCCTACAGTGACTTTTGTGCAATTCATCCGACCACAGCCATCCAACCCAAGCCCCCTTCCATTGAAGTAAAGACATCATTTCAAATGTGTTTACACTATCTATCTGCAACAATCATGACCCTGAATCAACCTCCAGCCTCGGAGAGACCTGGAAATGTACGTTATAAAGGTTACTACTGGTATATGGACTGCACTGGCAATTAGGAAGTAAATGAAGCAGCCCACCTCTGCCACCACAGCCCTCCCTCCCTTAGCAGCCAGTGTGTGAGGCAGAACGACCGGTCCAGTTGCTGATTGAACCAGTAATCCTGATTAAGCTGATTCTTCATGTAGTGACTGATCTGCTGCCTCTCTTAGCAGCTGTTCATCTGGACTGATTAGCTCCCTCTCTCTCTCTGAACTGCAACATGTATCTATGGCCACACTGTGTGCGTGTGTGTGTGTGTGTGTTACAAACTGAGGCAGAGCACTGGGAGCAATTAACTGCAGTTTCTCTATTCCTTCATCCAACCAAAAGAGAAAAACAAAACAACCGCTAACAATAAAACAAACATCGTGCTACATAAGTCTAATTGCCCACTAATTACTGCATCAGCCCCTCACTCGCTGATAGTGACGACCACCTCTTCATTATCACAGATCAAGCACCAGTTAATATGAACAAAGGCCTGATTGTCCAAACAGATTAAAAAACTGTAACTCGTTACATTTATTTGCATTTGGGCTAAACAAATAAAGAGTCAGTTCATTAAGACTATACCACTAAAACAAATATGTTGAGATTTACTCATCTAAAATAAATAAACATCACAGAATAAGTCCAAGCAAATGGTTATTAACCTGAGAGAGCGGCTTAAACACTGCTAACTGTGCAGCTACAGTACAGCAGGTTCCGATTAGCTTGCTGAGCCCATCCTGGATTTGAAAGCTCACCAATTTCAGTCTAGAATCTCTCAATTCACAATGATTTGGGACAGGCGGTGCCAATAGGTGTCAGCCAAAGCCATTAGCAGCAAACTGGACCACATTCAACTAATCAGAACATCAAATGTGTACTAGTGACAATTTTCGAACACTTGTTAGAGGGAAGCTTCCAGACATAGATCCTGTTTGGATGGTACAATCCTGGGCACTGATTGGGCTGTGGTTAAGTGACCAGGTCCTGAATGGATTTAAATATAGAGCTCCCAGAGTGGCAGAAAACTGTGGAGCTTGCAAAATCGGGATGTTTTTACAAGGCTAGGTTTAGATAGCAGCCATAATTTATATCGTTATAGTGATGGTTTACTCTTAACAGTAGTACATCAAGGGAGTACCATAAATGCCTGTTTAGAGTGGAATATCTTAGAGGGTGTGTTTATGTATACATGGGGCCTAGTGGTTAACAATATTTCCCCAACACCCACAAACCTTAGTGGGAGACAAGTCCCATTATTTACTGTCTACTGTCCCAAATTGTAATCAGAGTCTTCTACTCTCACAGGCTAGGTGCAATCTCCCCATAAGCATAAATACAGCCATAAATTCACACACTCGATATGCAGGTATTCAGAATCCTCAAGATATATATGGAAGTGCATGGATAAACATATAAACATTTGCGTGCAAATGCGTGTGCGTGTGTGTGTGTACAGTATATATGTGTGTTAGTGTGTGTACGCATGTTGTACAGATAAGCCATTCTAAGGAGTAACCAACCGCAGCAGTAACCAACAAAACAAGGTGTATACTTATGTTCCCCTCGATCCACTTTTAAAATAAAAATAGATGCACATACAAACATACCAGTAGTTTGCACTACTTCCTGCCACTAAACATCACATTAAATAACACATACCAGCATATATAGCCACACAGTATACTGCTCTGGAAGAAAGTCACGTTTTCATACTATACAGTAGGTTATTTATATAGTACTATAGTATTGAGACACATGAAATTCAATGTGACATTAAAGGGACAATTTTGTAAGGAGCGCAAGAACAACATGGGCATTATTAACGTCTGCATTATGTTGCTACCTTTACACAATTAATACATATTTAATATACTATATAGTACTGTATAGGTTATGTAAAGTATCTTCCATTCAATTCAGATTCACGTATTTAGACTTATTAAGGTATACAATGCCAATACACATAAATACAGTCAGCGCCACTGGTTCAGAACTCTTCCAGCAAAGAAAGATATGTTATTGTCAAAGACCTATTTTAAAGTCCCTCCACACACTACACAAATTGAAACAAGAACAAATAAACCCTGCTCTGAGTCTGTTCGCACCAATAAGCACAACCACAACATTCATCGTTAGCAACACAGAATATTCGGGAACATTCCGGTGACTTCCCGTTGCCAAACTCCGAGGTCACTATGATGTGACCTGCTCCACCCGGCGGCAGAATGTGGAGGAAGTGAGAGTTTTGGGCTGGACCATTTGCATGCCACTTCAGGGTGATCTGCGTTGAGGCACTCAAGGTGCGGTAGAGGAAGAGGGGGTCATTTGCGTAGGGTGCTGGAAGCAGCGGTTTAATATGCAAGGGAGGCCAAGGGAGGGAGAAGATGTCACATCCGCAGAGATCCGGGACCCTCGCTGACCCCTGTCTATTATTCATCCCCTGGAAGACAGGGCACGGGGAACCTTGGTTCCCCCCCACCCAAAAAGAGGAGAGAGAACCTTTTCAGGTTGTTGCACGGCACTCTGACCCCACATTAAAGCCGGGAGCAGGCTCAACCCCTGGAAATAGTCGGACATTAACATTTAAGGCTGTCCCAGGAGAGTGTCTCTCAGCAGGCCATGGGACCCTGGAGGTGGCACTGATGGAGGAGGACAGGTCCCATGAAAGGAGAGACAGGGAGAAGGGGAAAGAGGGCACGGGTGTTGAGAGTGTGTGTGTAGATATGTGTGTGTGTGTGGTCAGGTCAATTTAAACACATACACAATGTATTTAACTATAAACAAGTACCATAAATAGTAATGTAGGTGTGTACTCATGTGTATGTGGGCAAAATCAGGAAGGAAGAAAGACCCTATGAGACCGCCCCTATTAGAGACACCGCCTTGCTTTAATCTTATTTCCCCCTCTGTCTCTCTCACACACACACACACTCCTTGCCTGTTGTCTGCAGGTAGCGAGCTCCCATTCCGGAGATTTAATTTGGAATGCAGATATCAAAGGTGCTGTGATTGTGTCTGTCTGTCTGTCTGTCTGTCTGTCCTGAGTGTCTGTGTGTGTGTGTGTTTGGAATTAGAACTTACCAGATGTTCTAATCCGGCTTTGATGTTCCCGACGTCCCTGCAACACAACAACACATTTCTCCCACTGTAAGTATAGAACCTCTCTAGAGACAGCATTCTCGCACATGTGCACAAGTATAAGTCCAGGCACACATGCACATACACATTAAGTGAACCATTTATGAAAGTCTATTTTTTTCAATAATTTGACATCAATTTACAATCATCCTGTGTCATCCTAAAATGATTGAGAGGAAAAGTGAGAGGAAAAATGACCTTAAAGTAAGATTAAAATATTACTATATTATAATGTATTAAATAGGATATTATTTCTACATTGACCAAACAAAACTGGTGGCCAGACAATGTTGAAGCAGGTGTCATGTTTATGAAGGCTTGTTCTCGCTCTTGCTTCTCGTAGTGTAGTGGGTACGAAGGGGAGAGAAGCAGAGCTTGACAACATCAAAGAGACGGCTTAATCACAGGGACAGAATACAGAGTAATGTTAAGTTCACACTACACCATTTTCCACTCACTGACCAGTTTGTTTTAAATCGAAGATAAAAGCCCCAGCTCTGAGGAAACTCATAGTCGCCCTGAGAAAGTCACAAATATTACACCCAAATACATATTTAGTGGGCAGTCCAAATCCTGTAGTGTGAAAAGTGTCCAAACAGGAAAATATAGGCGTCCCCCACAGTAAACGTAATAATGGATATTGATGAAAAACTCCTCAAACTCAAGTCCACGGAACTTGTAATGATTTTTAACAATTCCAACCATTTCAGAGAAAAATATTATGCTGTTGCCTACTGCTCCTTGTGCAACATCTTGTAATGTGTGACCCCCATGTCACCCATCAGTCATGTAGTGTAAAACCCACAACTTCAATATGCCCCATTACAAGACAGACAGTTGAATAATGTGTGCAGTCGTATAGTGTGAACCTGCATAAGGAGAATTGTCCATATTCTTCACCTTTTAGCCTGAAGGACTCTTAGTGTCTAATGAGCCTGTGTGTGTGTGTTAGAGTGTGTGTTAAGTAATCATAAGCACGCATTTACCTACAGTAAGGTTGACTGACTTAACAACATTGCCCCAATGCTGGGTGTATTGTATAACAACAAAGAGCAAGGCTTGTTATGTGTACTATGTGAAATAAAAATACAAAATGTATTTTATTGGGGAAGCAGCCGCGAAATAGAGAGGGGAGGATTTGAGCAGAGAGAGAAAAAAACAGTCAGTTTAAAAGAGCAAATTGGCAGTAAATAATAGATGTAATTTTGGCACATTTCAAAATTGCAGAATTGGTAATCAAAAGATCAAAAGAACACAAACAGAGCCCTCCCCCCAGCCCCAAATATCTGTCTCTCTCTAACACACACACTCTCTCATGGCCCACATTACTGATGAATCCACCCAAGCCATGGCAGGCCACTCTGTGCATGCGTGTGTGTGTGTGTGTGTGCGTGCGTGTCTGTGTCTGTGTGTGTGTGTGTGTGTGTGTGCGTGCGCGTGTGTGTGTGTGTGTACGCACGCACTGAGGACAGCTTATCGACAGGCTTCAGTTGCTAATGCAGCCGGCAGCATCACAGTGTAAATCTACACCATCTCTAAAATTACACAGTGTCTAATCCATCCATACCCCTCCCCACCTCCAAATCCATCCATGTCCTTCTACACACACTCACTGGGCCCACCATTATTTACATCCTGATAACATAGAAAGGTAAAAACAGCCACTACAAGAGATAAAAACATTTAAAGAAAAGGCAGAATCCCAAAGTCACAAAAGCAGAAAGCGTGTGTGTGTGCCATGTTTATTCCGCGCTCACTTAGTGAGATGCATGCAGACAAGTCAACCACTTAAGGCAAACTTCATCTAGCCGTAATTGCATTACATTCTGACGAACACCCCGCCACATTCATTATACATGACGGGCGCCCGGCAACCAGACAGCAAGACATTTGTTACCGTGGTGACAGTGTGTGTAATCCGCTAATGAAGCGCAATTAGCGAGAAACAATCTAACATGGGGGAGACGGAGTTGCTCCATCCCTCCCCCTCCTCCTCCTCCTCCTCCCCCTCCGCTCTTGTCTCTCCCCTCGCTCTCCTCCCTGCTCATTCCCTCACGCTCCTTTAAAAATGTGTGCCTCATTCAGCTTCTATTCTGTGGCCCGGCCTTCATTAAACCTCTATAAAGGCATTCAGTCACTCGTCATGACTTCATCAATAGCCTTCTGTCCAGTGTCGTCCACTCCAGGGCCAAGGGGCCAGCTCTTTCCATTAGACACTCAAGCTCCCAGTCTCACACACACACACACAGCATTTCACATCCCCATCTCTTTTCAAAACATCATATAATCTCCTGAGGTCTTCAGGGACTGAGCTCTTTTCTCTCCTTATCGCTTTCTCTCGCTCCCTCTCCCTCTGCCATGCACAGCGGGCAGCAGTCGCATCGATTTATGAATTAGACTGCAATATTAAATAATTAATATACTTGCCGTGATTGATGTTTTGCATTAGGCCAATAGTAGGTTATCAATCAAAATCCACTTGGTTTAATGTAATAATATTGAAAATGTGTCAAGGCCTGTTCATCCAATTTGTAGTGGAGGCAGGCCAGATTGTAATGGCGGTGTAGCACAAGGCCTCTGAGACACTGTGGCCTGCTTACTACCATCACGCCAGCACATTACAAGGTTGGCGCCCGTGTGTGTGTGTGTGTGTGTGATGATAAGTAGGTAAGATACAGAAACATACCTCTCTGCGCCAGGATAGAACCACACAGAGCTGACATCCAATTATTACCGCCCCCCAAACAAATGTAAATGTGTACAGGTCATTAGACGTGGTTTCACAAATTTCACACCAGCCTGTGTTTGGAGGAAAAGCACACATGCACCTTTGGTACAGAAGCCTAGCTTGGCCTTCGAAATTAATGTATGACACCAACCAGCCAGATAATGATGGCAAACAACCAGTAGGACAGGTGAAAGTCTGCTACAATGAAAGAGATGAAAGGGCCAGACACACTGTTCAATTTTATGATCTCCCGATAGAGAAAGGCGAATGGAGAGAGAGAGAGAGAGAGAGAGAGAGAGAGAGAGAGAGAGAGAGAGAGAAAGAGAGAGAGAGAGGCGAGGAGGCGGGACAGTGAGGGAAAGAGACTAATGGGCTGCATATACCAGCCATTAGTTACCTGTGTTTAATTAAGCTAAAGTGGACAAACAAGTGCCCATGTTAAAAACAGCCTGGTTGGGTCAATACTGAAAATGTCACCACTTCTGTCAGAACTGATATCCCCCTTCCACATAACATTCATTTCTCCTCCACTACAATCACATTCATGTGCCTTTCTGCCGTGTTGTGTCGCCATGTCCATCACTAAAACACACATGGCCTCTTAATCTGTAAGAATCTGTCCTTCCTAAAAAGGACTGGCTGTATTTTCTTTTTATCTCGATCCCAGGCAGCCATACGCCGTCTCCTGTTCACCCTGCTGACCCCCCCGGCTAACTTCTCTTCGCTCTTGGCTAGCAGACAATTAATTACAGGGCCAGTGCCAGATGAGTTGTCATTTGTGGTCAAGTTTCTAATAATTGCATTAGGTCTTCGAGTTCTTCTGAAGACCCCATCCTCTCTCTCTCTCTCTCCCTCTCCCTCTCTCTTCCACCATCTTTCTCTTCCTGTCTTTACCCAACCACCCCTCCGCCACCCCTCCTTGACACAGTGGAGATGAATATCTTTAGCTAGTCAACGGGGGCCACAGGGGGACTTAAAATGCAGAGGCAGTCATTTGATTTCCAGCTAACAGAGCTGCCCATTAGCACAGCACTCATCAGCCATGCATTACTGCTTCGGCCCGCTGTCTGGTGTGGCTAACATTTAACCCGTCCACACTCCATTTGGAGGCAAAGCTAACCCCTGACCTCTTAATATGAGCTGTAGTTAACTTTTGGCTCCCCGCTACTGACAGTTTAAATGTCTCTATCGGCTATACCACAAACCAAACCTGATTAAGTAAAGCTATATTATGTCCTCGTGGGTGTGTATGAGCAGTGAGGCAGATTATATTGTGTACATTTTAATGGCTGCCTTGAATTTTGGGGGAAAGACTTATTATAAAGTCGTTACAATGGCAATGCTGTAGTATAATGACTCCAGACAATATAGGTAGTTGCCAAAATGCATATTATCTTAGTAACATTTTTACAGCTGTTGCAAAGCAATTTAAACTAAATAGTCCATTAGTCAAACCAAAATATGGTAACAAATAGTTTAATCACCATTATTGGTTCAGTCTGGAGAATACACTGCATTCTTATATCAACAACTTGAGAGCATTTTCTGCTCTAGTGAGCACTATTAATATTGGACGCCCAATGGGATGTACCATGTCAATGTACATTTATGTTTTCTGCCTTTTGTTAACATGTTAAACAGGAATCAATCATAACTTCATTAGTGTCATTACAGAGCTAAAACACTGAATACAATGTTTTACTATAAAATGTATATCCTTTTCTGATTTTATGGATTAAGAACTTTATTATTTTTGCTACTAGAAATTTAGTTGGAAAATGTACTAGTAACCATGATCATATTCCGTAACTATTCTAATGAATGCCATATGCTTACAATTGCTGGTGTATGACCTGTTGACAAATGTACTACTTGAAAGTTGCTTTGGATAAAGGCAACATCTCTCGAAAACAGAGAGGAACAGCCACATTTGCTCCTTTTAGAAAAGGAGCAAGGAGCTATTACAAAGCTTCAGTGGAGTTAAACATTTGGATGCATACCTTTACATTATGTACATTACTGTATGTATTGAAGGGTCAAGTTACCTTCAGTCATTATCCTATCTCTTAAACTGTCCAAAAGTCACAGGAGTAGTGGAGGGAGGATGTGACAACACACTGTGTGTGTGTGTGTGCGTGCGTGTGCGTGCGTACGGTTTCCCCATTGTTGCTCCACAGCTTGTCAAGCGTGTCATTGAGCATTCATATGTTGCCTGATGGCTGATAGAATGGCAGGCATATTTATTAAAGAGTCAACTTGATGGGGAGGCCTATCCCTCACGCGCACGCACACACACACACGTACGTGACATCTGCCTGTTTAATTAATAGAAGGCAAGTTGTTGAAGCACAGGGATACAGGGTACTGCACACACACACACACGCAGTACACAGATACGCACACAAAGCAGCAGCTCAGCTTCCCCTCAGGCGTGATTGCCATCTCCATTGCTGCCTTTTAACAGGGCTGCCAATTGAAATTGAAATGGTATTCTTGTGTGTGTGTGTGCACTATCAGAGCTGGCTCTTAGGCTGTGATACAGTGCAGAAGAGGTGGGGTAGAGGGGAGACATGCATGTGCACGCTTACAGGGATAATGCGGGGGTAATCCAGCGCTTGTCACTCTCCCCTATAGAGAACAAAACACAGACATACGCCCGCCTGCTTTTCATACAATTGGGCATACATGTACCACGCACGTGCACACGCACGTGCACACACACTGGATGCGGCTCGTACTTTAGCATAATCCCAAAATGGTGGAGAAAGGCAGTCCATTAAAAGTGGGGCTGGCCCATTGAATGCGTTCGGTTTCTCTAAGGAGGGGTTAAGTGCAGTCAATAAAGAGAGCCAGAGAAGGAGGAATAAGAAAGGACAGGGTTGATTTAAGGGCCTTCCAGATGACACACACGCACACACCTGTGCACGTGTGGACCACATCGCACGCAAGCACACACAAACAGAAGGAAAGCAGGCAGCTCTGTTTAGAGACAGAAATGTCGCCATTACGGGTTATTGTGGAAAAACGGCCGTTACGTTAGGAAAAGTTCAGATAGAAAAAGTACGCATTTTTAAATGATACATTTAAAATATCTGCTCCCATTTCTGACCAAAACCTAATCAACTGAGATTAGAATTCCGTCCGCATATGCACTCAAACACAGACCGTGTACAGTAGGTTTGTGTCATTGTGTGTGTCTCGGGTTCCTCCTGCATTCCCACCAGGGGTACCTTGCTTCTCCCTTATTCAGACCCCATCCCATCTCCCTTTTCCACCCCACAGCACAGGGCCAGAGAGAACCGAGCCCTGGAGTCTTCTGTTGAAGCAGTGCCGTTGGCAGGGGACAGGGGACAAAGGCGACGAGAGAAAGAGCAAAAGGGGAGAGATGGAGAGCAATCAATCCCTCACCCCTGCAGGTTTCTTCAATAGCGGGCGGCCCTTTTCAGAGCTCTCAATTAGAGCCTTCCTAATCAGAGGAATGCCTCTCCATTATTGACACAGAGACAATGACGACTGGCAGCTTGTCCAAAACTCGATTGTCGCACTGGTACACAAAGAAGAGCGCGCGGGGCTTTACGGCAGGAGGGGGGGGAGGGGGGGAGGAGTATGAGGGTGCTTGTGTAAAAAAAAAAAAGAAAAAAAAAGAAATCACATGTGGAAATCTTTTGGCTCGCCTCACGGCCCCGGAAATACTGACGGGGAACAATGGAGGCCCCGGCATCTGTCATGCCATAATATAAAAAGATGATCTTGGCAACAAATGGGACACACACACACAAAAAAAAAGGGGGAAAAAAAACGAATAAGAGGGAGAGAGAAGGAGAGAGGCAGGAAGACCAGGGAATAGAGGGGAGGGGAGAAGTAATTCATTTGCAAATCAGGCCCCGGTGCTCAGGTCTACTGCAAGCTGCTAGTAAGTGCCAGGAGTTAACAAGGTAATCAGTTGCAATCCTGCCCTTCAATTGAACATCACACCCTCATCCGGAGAATAGCCAGGCCTTTCTATAGGGGCAGAGAGGGGACATGGCAATCTGTCTGCCGACCGGCTGCGCTCTTCGCTCGCACACACACACACACACACACACCTGAAGACATGGGCGTGCACAGAGACTCGTGCCAATGCGCCAGTCGACACACACACACACACACACACACAGTATATTAAACAGATGGCCGACACACTTGAACACGTCCCAGCACGAAGGCATACCTGCCGATATAACACGTAATGAGAAATGTATCACGTACTGTGTCTACTCCCACTCTGCGCCCTATGTATTACACTTCATTGTTTTATGTAGTCCTCTTTTCTAACCTGCAGCGTGAAGGCTACACTTTGGCATAGACTATCACAGGGAAAAAGGGTCATTTCTTTTTTTATTAACAGATAAACTAATGAGAAAAAGTGTCTAGTCTAAAATTGGCTCATGGAAATTAGGGGGAGAAAAAAGTAACACCAGGTCTAATCCCTTCCTCTCTCTAGCCGTGTCAGCAGTAGCTGGCTGACTAAGTAGCAGTTAGCCACCGTTACACCTTCATCTGCATAATCAATATGACAACCTTATTTTTCTGATGCAAACAGGATTTGGGCCCTGAGGTGTGTTGTGCTGTGAGCCCATGTGTTAGCCTCCCTGTGTGTGTGTGTGTGTGTGTGTGTGTGTGTGCGCGCGTGCGTGCGTTTCACTGGCCAGCCTCAGTCATGGCCCCCTTTAGCCTTAATTAGATTAGGAGCGATTATCCCAGCTCTGCCTTACAAGTGTACAGGCGGGATAAAGCGGCCACAAAGGGCCCGCCTGTCACGGGGCCTGGGAGCTGGCCGGCAGGTTATCAGCGCACGTTGTCATTCATATCATCCACACATGGCCCTCTCTCCAGCCACCTCTCTCGCTGCTGCCCCTCACGCCCCCAGGTGTCAGCGCAGTGCAATCACCAGCCACGTTAAGTCCGCCAGCCGGGTCAATATGGATAACTCCTCTCCATACACACACATGCACAGAATGTACGTAGCCACAAACAAATATATGACACACCTACGTGTGTGCATGTGTATTTATCCGAGATGAAAGCCATAGCCCCTAGGAGAGACCCCCCCCCCACCAGTGTACCCTGGGAGATACCTCAGGTGTCTGTGCTTTTCAAGTGTGAATGAGAGAGGAAGTTAACCTGTGGTCTGTGCTCGGCGACAGAAGAGAGTGGTAGATTAACATGCGCACACAATACACGCACCTAGACGCGTGCAGGAGAGAGCTGAGCTATTGCTATAGCTCATGTGTGTTGACACCTAGCAGACTGATGTTAATGATTCCACTCTGCCATTCGACGCAACACTAATTGGATTCACACACACTCTAATCAGCACAGACAGCAACAGATGACTGCAAAAATATGACTGATGACACAGTACATGCGCCACGCAGTTTGTGCGTGTGAAATGTGTGTACCCTGAAATGCAAATACTGCATGGCCATAACGGCCCATTCAGGTTTTACTACTGCAATTTCAAACTGTACAAAACGACATTTTCAGAGAAATAAAAACTCCAAATGTGTGTTGGCACTGGTAGAAGTGGAAAAGAAGAAAGAGAGGAAATAACAAGTGAACAAATTAAAGAACGGAGGAGTGGAGACAAAAGAAAACAAACCTGTCTATAACTCTATGTACGAAGTTGTATTTCCTGTGTGAATCCATCTAATCCAGACAGCATTAACCCTCGTAATGTACTCGTAATATAGTTTTTAGCCACACGGCGGCGCCATCTGATTGTGTATGATTTGTGTG
>JAODUG010000005.1:2114987-2128806 GCA_027564795.1 Aphredoderus sayanus | reverse complement strand
ACACACACACGTACGTGTACATCTGCCTGTGTGATCACTACCTGAACTCATAACTTGTGTTTGGGCTCTGACTCATTTCCCCGTGAACAGCACCGCTGTGACTTATGACTTTAAAGCCGGCTGCCTGCTGGAAACCCTCCCCGAGGACGGTTATTGGCGTCTCCTCCGGGGCGATATGTACCTCTACCATGGCAACACGAGGTGCTGGGGCCTCTGTGGACCCAGCGTTCTGGTACTCTGGTGATGACTGGGCACCATCAGAGCTGCTGAGACGCACTTCCGCCGAACACAGGCAGAGGGCCAATTGCGCTGCGAAAGGCACTCTCTCTCTCTCTCTCTCTCTCTCAGCAGGTAACCTTCCCCGCTCGCCCTTGGCGACGCCACCTTCCTGCCTCCCACGAGAGAGCGCCTCTCCCCGAGGAGCGCCGTGTGGTTCTGCCGCTCATAAACACTTCAGTCAACAGCTGTCTGGCGCACATGAAGAAGCGCCCGGGTCTGCGGAAATTAAACGTTACCGCGGCGTTGCTCCACATCACAATCTTCTCTGCCAACGTCTCTCTTGCTCCCTCTTCCCTCTCTCCCGTCCAGACCAACTACACGGCCGAGGAGGAGGAGGAGGAGGAGGAGGAGAGGGAGGGAAAATACTGCAGGCAGAAGAAAAAAAAAGAAAAAGCACACATTTTGTCGACAAGCACATTTACATAACCCTCCTAAATCGAGGCTGGCCTGTCATGTTTGCTGTTCATAACCTGCTGCTTCTAATCCCGCCTGCATCCCCTTCTGATCCATAAAGGATAGCAGCCAGCCATTTCAACAGCAGCCAAGCCTGCCATCACTGCACGCTGACGAGAACGAGGAGAGGAGAGAAGGTGATGAGGAGAGGAGGGCAGAGGAGAGTACAGAGGAGAGGAGAGGTGAACAGATGAGAGGAGAATAGAGGAGATAGAGGGATAGAGGGTATAATATAGAAGAGCAGGGTAATTGGATTGGGGGATATTCTATTTGGCTGGGTCTGGGCTCTGTCATCACAATCCAGGCCTGGCTTTACTCTGTGCCTACGGCAGGCCTCATCCACATGACCGCGAGCACACACACACACACACATACATTTAACTCTCTATAAAAATGTTAAAAATCAAAGCGCTACTGCCCAGCACAGGACAGTGACTGTCCTGTGTAGTCCTGCAGCCTGAAGGGTGTCGAGTGTTTTGCGTTTGTGTGTATGTTCATGTACTTCTTAAACAACTAACTAAATGGTTAAACAGATTACAGAGCACACTAAGTGGATTGTCACAGCTCTCTATCGCTCACACAGGGTGTCTCTCTTGCGATTAGGAATGGCCAGGCCTCTCACTCTGAGCGCACACACACACACACACACACAGCAATCATCCACAAAGACAGACAGAGAGGGGGAACACTAGGAAAAGGGGGAGTGAGAGGGGGGAGGGAAGGGAAGAGAAAGACAGTTAGGTCAGCCTCAGGCACAAACACTAGTTTGTGCATGGAGTCTCCTGTTGTGTTCATACGTCCTGCTACTTTTGACCATTTGTGTCCACAGAGCTAAGCCCTCTGCAACACCATGACATGACCAGCACACATCCAGCGTTTACACAAGGTGCTACACTGGCCACGTAGACCAGCAAGGCCAAGAACCAGCACACTGCATTGGAAACCTAACACAGAAAGGCTTTTACAAATCAATTCCACTGCGTTCAATATGAGCACTACACTAGAGGCAATGCCTGCCTTCTGCACGGTGTCTGAGCGCTGCTTACAAAGTCAGAGGTGCCCCGCCCACAGCAGTCTCAGCGGCGCTGGGCGTGGGCGTGAGGGGGACACACTGTTGTAAACACTGGAGAGGTGAAGGTGATTGACGCTTTACATCCAGTAAGTCTTCCATGGAGCTCCGCGCGGCTCAGCGCAACAGACTGGCCTCGCAGTAACAGCGATCAGCCAGCCCACACCAGGTGCTTTGCACGACACTGATTGCACTCTAGCCCCGCCCACCCAATAGCAACGTAAAAAAAAATAAAACAAGTGCCAGGCAACCCACATGTGGGGTAGGGCCAGTGATTTTGACATGTAATGAATTATGGAACGATGCCACTATAAAAGCTCAAAGTGTCACTCGCATTTTAAAGAGAAAACAAATGACTGTATTAATTATAAACACAATACATAAATACATATTATATATATATATATATATATATATATATATATATATATACATTACAGGTACGATTGTGTGTAAAGTGGCATCGGTTTTCTTGCGTCTTCTTCTGTGGTGATCATTACTAATCACACTACTAGTCACACTAATCAAACAATTCAGTTTCGTTCTCTGCAGTAAACTGAACAGGCTTCATTCATTAGTGGTGACTCATCCATGGAGACTGCAAGAACCCCACCCTGCAGTGTGTGTGCGTGCGTGAGCATTGTATACCATCTCCACATGCAGATGTCACACACATTTTTACCCCCCCTCACCCCTTCTTCAGTCCCCTGATCATACAATGCCCCCCCACCCAACACACACACAGTTCTATCCATGCTGCTCCTTGCTCCTGGCCACTTGGCTGCACCCTTGATGCACGCACACACACACACACACAAATAAAAACACACACTTAGAGCCCATTGATTTGAGTCAATGCGAGTGCATCCTCACCTTCCGTGGAGTGTTTGAAGTCTCCCTGCCTCCCCAGTCTCACATGCAGAGACAGACACTGCCTAGAGTCCTGCAGGCACACACACACACACACACAGGCCAGCAGTCCCATCCAAACTCTACAACACCACCCATACACACTGTCCCAGAAGGCAGAGAAGATGCCGCAGGCAGGGACAACATACTCGCATGCAAACACACTCACAGACACACATACACACAGGCTCAACCACACACACTTTCTCTGTATCACTAGCACTAATGAGCTGATAGATGTTCAACCGAGGCAGAGAAACAGACAATCATTTCCTCAGAGTGAAGCAGGGAGGAGAGAGCACATCAGCTGGAGTGAGTGTGTGTGTGTGTGTGTGTTTTCCAGGCTCTTGCTTTGTTTTCTGCCTCACAGCGTCTGGTCTTCCTGAGGTTAAGGCTGAGCGCTGGAGCAAGGCTAGCCAGCCTGAGGCTTGGCCGGGACCCCTGCAGCCCTGCTGGGCTCAGTGAAGAGGCCGTTAATGAAGAGAATTAGAAGTAAAACTTGGATTCAGAGAAAGAAAGATATATATATATACACACTGTATATGTGTGTGTGGGAGGGGTCTTGAGATAAAGAAAGGGGACGCATGCTCTAGTAACAGCAGCTATGTGAGAGATAAGTGAACATTAGCTGCTGCTCAGAGTCCTATAACGTAAACAAGTTATTACAGGAACTAGTAGGGTACAATAAAGCAGCAATAGTCTGGGTCCAGAGGCCTGGAACTGCTTGTTTAGAGACAGACCTAAGAAAAAAAGGCTTTGCTCATGCCTGCCCCTTTAACCCAGAGCTCATTATATTAATTCCAGTCATACATGTGGGGTCAGCTGACCATTGGCCAACCACCAGGAGGGTGCTTCGCCTTGGTCTGTGTTGTCTTCCTGTGTTGTCTGTATCTGTTGCCCACACAGCTGACAGGGAGCTGAGTAGGCCTGGCCCTGCACTGCTCACCTGCCCCAACAGAAAGAGAGAGTTCAGCCTAATTGGATGGGGTGTGGGGGAGGGAGGGGGGGGTGCCTGGAGGCACTGTGCAGCCAGCCCACGTTCCTCCACCCACCGCCTCTCTGATCCATTATGGAGAAAGGCAAAAAGCAAAAAAAATAAATAAAAAGGTCAGCGGCACCAAGGAAACAAGCTGGGCTCCTCTCTTCAAAAGCACACGCTTAGTGGACAGACAGAGAGAGAGAGAGACAGACAGACAGATAGACAGACAGACGGACAGGCAGACGGACAGACGGACAGGCAGACGGACAGACATGCAGACGGACAGACAGGCAGGCAGACAGACAGGCAAGCAGACAGGCAGACGTACAGACAGACAGACAGACAGGCAGACAGACGGACAGACGGACAGACATGCAGACGGACAGGCAGGCAGACAGACGGACAGACGGACAGACGGACAGACATGCAGACGGACAGACAGGCAGGCGGACAGACAGACAGACAGACAGACAGACAGACAGACAGGCAGACAGACAGGCAGACAGACAGGCAGACAGGCAGACGGACAGACAGGCAGGCAGACAGACAGGCAGGCAGACAGACAGGCAGGCAGACAGGCAGACAGGCAGACCGACAGACGGACAGACAGACAGGAAGGCAGACATCAGGTAATCCCTGGAACAGACCCGTCACACAACATCTCCACAATGATGGCTCTACCTGTGTCTGTCTGAGAGTGTGCACACATCGGTATACACTCCTGTGATGCATCTGTTAGAGACCTGCTGAAGACAGCCTTTGTCCCCCCCAATGTATAAATAAACACAAAATGACCATGGTCTTCTTTGAGAGTGCACAAAAACTGTTTATATAGAGACATAATTCCCAAAAATCATAGTTTTAGTTCAACAAATCAATAGAAACCCCTCCAAACCAAACCGAAGCAAAACACTTTGACAGTGGTCTGGTTATAGGAGAAACAGACGCTGTAATCTCTCAACAAATCTGAAAGCAGAGGTTCATACAAAGCAAAGATGACCTGCTGGACCTAAAGCACTAGACTGGGTAAAACACACACAACCTCACAGTACAAGCGCCCACTTACCCTTTGCCACTGGTGAAAGACTACAAGGCCTTTTAACAATGACTCGTCTTTTTCAATAAATGTTGCATGAAAACATGCTGCCGGAACACCAACTTGCCTGCTGTCATACTAGAGGAGCGTTAAATGTTTAATGACGACAACACCAGGCACGAGCGGGCGCACACACACACACACACCAACAGAGTCAATGTCAGCCTGCCACACTGAGGCCCCCCACCTCCTTTTCATCCTGACAGACAGTATAAAGCTCCTGAGCCCCTATCCTTAGCCCACCAACCCAGCATCAACATCACACTGCTCCTCTCCTCCTCCAGCAGCCAGCGAGGCAACCTGGAAGCAAATCAGAGAGGGCTCTGTGTGTGTGTGTGTATGTCAGTGTCTGTCTACATATGCATCTTCTGTGTCAAAGTGTGTGGAGATGGAGATGGAGAGGGGAGGGGGGGAGCATACTTCAAACCCCAACCCGGCCCCCCCCCCCCCCCCCCCCCCAAGCACTGTTAAGAGGCAAAGAGAGCAGGAGAAGAGGGGGGTGGGGGAAAGGGAGGCTTGTCAGATGGAGGAGACAGCCTCGTTTTAGACACGCCTGGAGCATCTGGCAGCGCCCGCCTCGCTCGTACCAGAGGAAGTGCTTGTTAGGCTAAGAGACGATAAACTCCTGCAAGTGGTGATGGAGGACAGGAGTCACACTGGAGTCTGATAGTGTGCTGATGGCTGCTAAGGTGATAGTGGGAGAGCAAGGCACAGGGACACACTGTCCTATCTATGCTGAGATGAGCGGGCAGACAGGCCTTGTATGAAATAGATACTTTTGGTTTGCGTACAGATTGCAGGTTCCAGATACTATTGGAACAATTAAGTTTATAATATCTGATTCTGTAGATGATTCTCTTTGATTAATCTATGTCATTAACCCAAACAATGCAGTAAAAGTAAGGTACAAAATGATGATTAAGTGCTTATATGAACTTAAAATTGCTGTGTGTATTTGACCCGCAGTCTAAAGAGCCTTCATTCACGTTTGGTAAAGCTGTAAAAAATAAATCACATATATAAAAAAATTAAAAAATATATTTATTTTCCCCTGTCAAATAGCTGATTATTTGATTAATTATTCCACCCATACACAAACCTTTAAGTTAATCCACCATCAGAGCATACAGCAAGATTCCAAAGCATTATCCAAATAACCAAGTCAAGTTCAGAGGTCAGTGCCATGTGGTTGAGCCTCCTGTTTCTGACAATAGTCCTCCAGGTCAAACTAAGCTAAATAGAGAGACAGCTAGATAGCATACAGGACATGTACATGCCAACCAACACATACTTATGTGTACACACGAATGGGCGAGTGCTTCCAAACAGGAAGACTACGGTAAAGCGCGGTCGTAGATTCCTAACAGTGCTAAAAGATATTGAAACCTTAACAAAAATATGGAAAACATATACAGGTATGTTCTTATATTTCAGAACTGGCTATTTTGGCTGATACATTATATCTAAGAAAAGCAATATGTAAGTGCTACAAATAAATATAGTCATTTTCTATAAAAGCAAATCTACTTCTGCTCAAACAAGAAGAGCTAAACGGGTGTCTATCAGCCAGTAGTAAAGATACAGTATGAAGGAGGGGATTTTAATATGAAAAAAGTACTAATGCTAGGGAAGATAGGGAAATTGAACTAAAACTTTTGGCAGACAGTATATTGTAGAGCTGGCCCAGACAAAAATGTATTGGTGATATACTTTCAAAATATTGCACATTACATTTTCTTTCCATATCAAAAAAACATAACTGAATTTACTGCAGAATATTACGCTGTTAGAGAATGGCTGTTAATAGCATAGTATAATCTTTTAGCCTGCATTTATGATGCATTTCAGAAGGACTGGAGTTGTATAGCACAGTCCCCACCCGTGTTACAAGCAGGGTCCCGCTGTCTGACTCACACAGCTGTGCCATTCAATATGACAGACAACAACTGGCCACCAATTGCATTATAGTGGCCTCCAATCACATTAAAGCATGCCGCAGTGGGGCGGGATTTAGGCTTCTATTCTGGTCGAGACAGAGAGAGGCCTCTAAAGTAGTTAGGCCTGTGCTGGAGTGTGCTGGTGTTACACGTCTATAGTTTACACAGGATTAAAGCTGGAACCTCTTGTTAGTTCACAGCTTCAGAGGCAAGTGAAGACATCATGTGCCACTATTCCCCACCTTCATAAGGCAATATTGTCAACAGGCTGTTTACCAAGTCAGCAGAGATGCATATGGCCACATTATGTTCCTAGACATATTGCTGGTGGGCTAGGGGGTTGGTAAAGAAGACGGAAATCCACAACAGCTCGTCTGAAGACATTCACATTTCCCACCTACCTGCATCGGCGGGACTTGTTTCCTAGCTACAGGGAACAGGATCACATTACAACGGTGGCAAAAGCCTCCTGGTGGAAGCACACCACGAAATGGCCTGGTGGCCTGAGGGATGGGCGGATGGGGGGATAGATGGAATGGTGAAAGGTGTGTGTATGTATGCATTAGGACACAAGGCCGTGCTGCTGCCCAAGCCCGAGCTCTCCGAGACACACACACACACACACACTCACACGTCGCTATCACTTACCCCTTTCTCTCCACTTTCTTGTCCCTGTCCCTGTCCTTGTCCTTGTCCTTGTCCTTGTCCCTGTCCTTGTCCCTGCCCTTGTCCTTGTCGCGCTCTCGCGGCCGCTCCTTGTCTCGGTCGCGGTGGCGGGCCTTGCGCCGGCTGCGGTCTCGGTCCCTGCTGCGGCTCCTCTTGCGGCTGCGGCTGGCACTGCGAGAGCGGCGGTGGCGAGAGTGAGACCTGGGTGAATGGAGGGGGGACAGAGCACGGCTCCCGTCAGTGCTGCTCTGGCCTCTGAGCAACATTAAGCTCATGCATGGACAAGCTCAATATCAACAGAAGACACACATGCACACGTTACTGAGGACGACTGTGAGCCTCAAACGGAGGGTCTGTGTACTTATAGGGGGATGACAGATTGCAAAGAGAGTCCTTAACCCTCCCTCCTAATATTTGTTATGTTTCCATTATCGCTGGAAGTACGTCTGGGAGCTGTTGGTTTACATTACAGCTAGTCAAATGCTGACAACAAAGAAGTAAAGCACAGCTAACCCTATTTTAGACACTTTAATGAAATATGAGATGCTTGTGTGTTGTGGGAGCTCTCCCTAACCACACACAGTTTTCCTGCATTTTACTTGACTAATGCACAAGAATAATAAAATATTAGCAGGAACAACTACCAAAAATATTGGCAAATCCTATTATCAATAGGCTATGTTTGGACATGGTTTACATTTCATCCTGCAAGTTCGGTTAAGAGCAAAATGTGTCTTGTGTTTACACTACTAATAAACACAAACTTTTGAATAAAGTTTGTATTCAACTAAATTTGTACCCTAAAATAATCTATGCACATCATTATATAAGAATACTTAAATGATGACACGCTGAAATGTATTTAACAATTCTAGGTAGCAATGCATCAGCAACTAACTGCATCCATCTCATCAATATCATGTTGAGTAAAATGTAATTATAACCCTTTGAAACCAATTTAAATAAGATCATGAGATCCTAGCCCTACTACATTTGTTAAAAAAAAACTAAAACTATCAGAAGATATTATCTTGAATTAGAACCAGTTAGTATTTTTCCACAAGAGTACGACTGTATTTTCTCTTTGATAAATTCCCTCTACTTTCCTCCAATATACTGCAGAGAATATAGAGGATGATTGACAGGTGATCGAGCTACTGTAGCTGTTTGTAGGTGAGCCACCCAATGGATGTACTACCATGAAGACACACACACACACACACACAGGTTAGAAATGAGGCCAATTACAGGCAGGCCCAGAGGAAGACCTGTCCTCACTATTGATCCTGACACTGGCCCTCTGGTCACAAAAAGATTTACACTGAAGATTTACACAGTTACTTATGACGTGCCCACACCCCTCTGGAAAAAAAAAGCATTGTAAATGGAACCCATACTTCAATCTTCTGTCATAAATACAGATACACACAAAGGCATTATTATTACAAATACCAAATATCTGCACTTCTTTATATCTTGTTGCACCGGCAATTCTATTCATTCAGATAAGGCAACGTTCAATGCACTGGGAATGAAGGTGTTTGAGAGAGATACCCAGTGGAAATCGGTAGCTGAGACACCGTTATTTTCCATCATCTATCATCTTATTGATTCGTCTATAAAAACAGTCAAACCTGCCGTCCAGGAGCTTTATTGGTTTCCCCCCTTTATTAGTTTGCAGTTTGGGACATCCAGAGCTGTCTCTCTGCCGACATGAAACTAATCATCTTCCTCAGACTCCTGTCGCCGCCCTGCAGGACAACACTAGGACAAGCGTTGGAATCAATTAGGTTGGGGCCAGCTAGCTCATGGGAGAGGAAATGTTTCATTATAAACTATTGGAGAACAGTTTGGTAGCTGAAGTTTACCTGCAAGATCATTCTGTACTGTAAAGGAAGAAATACATTAGAAAAATATCTAACAAAAAGTTTCCTGTGCTAAATGTGTAAAGACGAGAACATCACCAGTAACCCATAATAAGCTTTCCTTTCAAGGAAGCAAACATTAGTCAATCTAGCTTTCAACCTGAATGTGGTTCTGATCATTCCCCAAGCACCTGCTGTTACTAGCATGATAAGTCATCTGACCAATAACTTTTCCCACAGCACAACTAGCCCCATGGCACACTGCAGAACAAATACACCCTAGAGCGATAATCTAAAATTGTTATTACGAATCTCCTGATTCAGAGCAAGCTATGGGCCGTGGGACATCTGCTTTTGCATTTTGGCTACGACGCTTTCTAAGGTTATGATTACTCTAGCCTTAGATACACCGCTAATGGGAATACGAAACAACACAACACTGGCCTTTTTAGGGGGTTTGTTGTCTCCAGGCGAGATAATCCATCAATGGCCAAAAGAAAAAGAGGCTTTGGAATGAGTTCATCTGTGTGTGTGTTGACAATGCCTGCATGCCATATGGTTGTAATCAACACTACATGTGGGCACACACAAGAGAGTTGCAGTGTTCCAGGCCTTGGTCTCAATGTTTCCAGGCAGCGACTTGTGGCCAGGAGCAGCAGATGCAATAAACACAATCTCTCTGTTTCTCTGTCTGTGCTGGCCTCCGTCTCGCCCTCCTTCTCTCAGAAGGCAGGGAAAATGGCGCACTTCTGGGGTGTGCTGCAAATTAAATTTACTGTAGTTAATAGAGTGAGCCTATGCTGCTAAATGTCAATTTCCTGACCAAGTCCTTCCCCTTGGAGAATGATTAGCTAATTTGAGGCTGGGGATAAATGGGCTAATGCAGGACACACAGATAAACAGCCACAGTCAGACCCCATGCCAGGCCCTTCCCCTGCTTTACATTTTATTGGCCTTATTATCTCCAGGGAAAATGGGTCCCCCTATGGCCTAAACATATTCTCATTTCTATTAAAAGGCCCTAGCTGGTTGCCCTCCCTCCCACCCCACCCCAACCCACCCCACTGTTCCTACCCCAGCCACCCCCCTCCTTTCGCCATCCAATCCATTAAATCGGAGGTTCACCATTGGCTGGGGACATTTCTTTCCTGGTGAATTATCAATAGAGTAATTATGCTGCATGTTGGGTGCTGGGCTGAAGCTTATCAGTGCTGACCCCCCGCTGTGCCCGGGATATGATCCCTTGCCACGGCCCATTGGGGTAATTATATGGCCGGGTGTGAAGCTGGATGGTGTGCTGCCCTTATCTGTCTGTATTCTATTCCTGCTAAATGGCGTTTTCATTGAAAATTGGACACTAATGGCGGCCACGCGATACTACTAGTTCTGGATACGTCTCCACTGGAATCAGTCATGTGGTTGAATTATTATTCAAGGTGCATCCACTGGTGACACAGTCGGGCATATACCAGTGTGCGCGTACACACAAAACACACAGCTGCTTCCTGTCTCCCCACCCCGATACTCCCCCTTTTCCAAAAAGGGATGACGAACAGCCGGATTCTTTCTTCATCTCCCCAGCCCCTTTCCTCACTTACGAACCGAGGTGCAAAGATCTACATTGAGAATGCGGCAGGAAACACCAAACATAACTGTAGAGATGCCAGTAAAGTGAGGTTGTATGCAATGTCCACATCACATACATGGCCCATTAGACCAATAAGGGCCTTCTGATGATAAATGGCCATGTAACCGTAACCTGGTCAAAACTCAATAGGTGCTGGCGACAGTAGCCTGGCTGTGACCAATGTCTCCATTACCCAGACTAATCTATGTGTAACTGAGTGGTTCTCATGAGAAAAGATGCAGAATTATTACTACAACTATAATGCTGATTTTTCTCCTTTGTTTAATATCACGCTTATCCACTTTGTTATTCTTCTGCTTTAAGAAGGAACACTTGACTATTTTAAAATGCAGTAATACATCTAAATGAAGATAAAATGTATTACACATTTAATTTGACTGAAATTAAACTTAAAATATCTCTGTATTGTTGCCTGTAAAACAATATGTTGACAGAATCCATAAAGAAATTCTCAGAGAGCTCCAGTCCAGTCCAGTAAATTTGCTCTAATATTACAATGGAATTTAATTTAGTATCAAATAGGCAGTATAAAAGTGTTTCAACCTTCTCATGGAATATTAAGCCTATAACTAATATAGCCTATTTCAAAATGTATGTAGGTGGCAAAATAAACACATCAACAATCACATTATATGCACATTCACATGCACACATAAGCCAACACCACATGCACACAAAAAAAGAAAACTGCCCGGACCGGTCGACGTTTCCAACTAATAGACATATTGAAAAAGAAACGGTCTTATTGAAAGTGAGAAGAGCCATATTTGAGGAACTTCATTAAAGCTCTGTTCCCCACTGAGTTCTGTCAGCCGAAGTGCACAGCAGCAGTTCCACGCTCCTGTTAAATGTGTGGCTTCCCCTTTTTAAAAGCACCTTGAGTGAGCACCGTGCATTTTCCCGCTGCCAAAAGACACAGAAAACAGCTGTTCCTGCCCGACGCTGCCCGCCGAACGGAATGCAAATATGTCAACCATCCAGAATTCATTACTTTTGAGTGGTCTTCAAAACGCAATGGCATACACAAGTTTAATTTATGATATTCTTCTAATTATGAGAGCTGTTGAAATCATTTCCCAAGCTGCCTTCCCCTTCCAAGTTGACACATTATCTTCTCCCCCGGTTAACACAGGCACACACAAAGACAGGGACTATGCATGCCCATATACACTAGACTTCACATGAAATGTACACACACACACACACACAAAATAAGAAGAAAGCACTGCAAAGTAGCTGATTGCTAGCACAATTAGCACAGCAAAGAACAACCATGAAAGATTCCTAGAAAAGCTTTTTTTCCCCCGTTTGTCCTTCTCAGCTTCATAAAAGTTGTGTTTAGATTTGTTATAATCTTCGGGTTTGCTTTTAATTTAGCAGTCGTCAACATAAACGACTGCAGAGCTCTGCTGTGAAACAGAAATGAGAACCCATGTAGACCACCCACTCACCCCCAACACACACTCATATAGACACAAGCCACAAGGTCAAGTCATTTAGCAGAGCTCAAAGACCTTCAAAGCCCCCTCAGATCTATATGAACCTACCAGTCGACAATGAGCAAAAAGACCACTTTCTATGTCACGATGACGTGCGTGTGCATAAACACGGCACGCACGCACGCGCCGATTAGCCAGCGTCTTCATATGCCCACATATGCCCAGTGTCACTCAGTGTGCACACCGCAACCCTAAACTGGGCCGTCTGGTGGGAGCCCACCACCTCTGACCTCACACATCGACGTGACGCCCATTAGCAGCTGGACCAAGGTTTGAGGTAGGGACAGAAGGGCTGCTCGGGCAATCAACCCCAAACACAAGGTCAAGTGAAGGTCACACACAGATTAGGTGCTAACTTGCCAACTCGCTCATAGGCGTCAGTGCAACCCAGCCCCACTATTTCTTTGCCTTCTTCCATCCATCACAGCTGCAATAATTAGCTCAGAGTAGCGGGGGAGGGATCAAATGTGGCGGACCAAAGAGCTGACAGGAGTTTTTCATATAAAAACTGTGTTCTCCCAAAACCCTAATTTCCCATTGTAGTGTCAATAAACAGTCTACACGTAAACAGCTGAAGGTGAGGAAATAGTGGGAGCAAAGAAGGAAGGATACACATTAAGAGCAGCACGCGGAAAACAGAGGCGCGCTTTGCATCAAGCTGGCTCCAATTAGCAGGTGTGCTCTCCAACACTCTCCCTCGCTCTCCCTCGCTCTCCCTCCTTCTCCCTCCTTCTCCCTCGCTCTCCCTCGCTCTCCCTCTCTGGGCAGAAGAGATGGTCTTTCAGCCTTTTATACACATGTATTTATGAAGTGGTGGGAGATCTGAGGGCCCCTACCATAACAGCCTTTTTATTGTTTAAACGTGGACGGCTTGGCCTCGTGCGCTTAAGTGATTTGGGAACCTCACAAGTCCGGTATAAGAAAAATCATAAACGCTGAGACAAACCATGTGGGTGGACTGTAAATGCCGCAGAGGAACGGGCCGACAAAAAGCAGACACACATTCCACTACTAAAGGGAAACTACACTTAATTAAACACCCAAGTCACAAGTGAAACATCGCTCCATAAAATGAAAGGAGGAGGAAAAAATATAATAATAAAACACCACAGTACTATTAGCTGCCCCTGTGGTGGGAAAACATAAAGATGTCTTCTGATAAAACAGGTTTGTCTCATAAAGACATTTAAAAAAAAATATTAAAACATTTTGAAAAAAAAAAAAAAAAGAAAAACTGTCAGAAACAAGGGTAAAGGAAATGAATAGGGTGCCCAAATGACAGATCAAGAATTTGAGGCACATCTACAGCAGTGAATAAGGGACAGTTGTGTGTTTTATCATATACAGTGCATAAACATGAGAGGGGCAACACAAAAAGCCAGGCACACTGGGTGGAAAACAATTGCTACTTTGATGCTA
>JAODUG010000005.1:2086705-2098038 GCA_027564795.1 Aphredoderus sayanus | reverse complement strand
GACTATAGCATTTGCTAGCGCTGTGTAATTACAGTACAGTAAGTATGTCCATAGTAATCCAGTCTGGAGCACAAACGCACAGGCCTGTCACCTGTTGCCTGGCCCTAATGTTCAGCAGCCAAGCAGATCACCATAGCAGCATTGCCTTCTCAAAGAGTAGGGGGACCTTTTTCAGATGCGATTAGGATTTAGCGTCCGCAGAACAAATCTAATTTACACAGACCTTTTCAAAGTTTTATTTCAGCTAATTTGCACTCACTTAAGCAGAGGGCCAGGGCTCATGGACCTGCACTCCACGTTGCCTGCCAAAATTCTTCTGCGCGTGAAGGAACACTCGACTCGCCGGCCGGCTCCTCCGCCCGCTGGCTAGCTCTGGCCCCAAGGTCACGCCCACTGATAGAGGGGAGGGGGGGCGGAGAGGATTTCTGCATTTCTGCTTGCCTCCTTTCCCAGCAGCGTTTCTCTGCTCGTGTTGCCGACATGGTGCTCCGAACAGCCCTCCCTCTTCTTCTGAGCTCCTCACAAACACACAATCAATTTCATCGGGAGAGAAAGAAGCGAGAAGGAAAAAAATTAATTATATATATAAAACAACCAATGACCCTGGAGTCTGGAAGTGTTAGGCTTGATTTAAAAAATAATAATAATAGGCCTACACATAATGCCCCGGGATGTGTCACCTCTCCCCTTTCAAAAGTCAACCAAATGAATAAAGAAATAGATGAGCTGATAAAGAAAACAAAAAAACAGCCAAATAGAAAAGAGTAGAGGCTTAATTCAGTGGGCAGATGGGTCCCGGTGTCAATTTGAGCTATTCTGATCTGCTGAATTGAAATGAGACCCTCAACCATGCCCCGGCCAAGTGACCTTTGACCCCTCCATGACAGACACAGTGATACACTATATGTTCATTCAGCTCTTATGTTCTGTGGACTTTGTTTTGTGTAAAAACACTTCAGGGGTCCTTCCAATGCCTCTGACCTCACTACAGTATATAACTGCACTGCGGTGCACTGGATTTACTTATATGACACACGGTACTGTAACTGGCAGCTTGACCAGTGATACAATAATCAGACATACAGTACAACACCAATGTATGATACACAGGGTTCAGACGGACACAGCGGTGGTACCAAATTGCCCTAGCGGTTTATAAAGGCATTATAAAAACATTCCTTTTTGTTTGTCTTAAATCTTTTAAAGTGCATGCACCTACATACCTGAGTGACTAGCACTGTAAAGTGACTGGCACTGCGCTCTACTCCTCTGCCGCAACATCATTCTCTACCCCTCCCCAGTAAGAACTGGGTAGGCTTTGACACAACCAACCAACCAATGCCAAGAAGAGTATCTTTAACCAAGGAAAACATTTGTGTTTATTTTGCTACTGTTGTTTTTCTAGTCCTGTTACCTTTGGAATACTTCATCATCCATTCATTGACACATTTCTATGTTTTTGGGAGACAAAATTAGCTTAAATAAAGTAGAAAGTTCACATTTTGATCCATAAAACAAATTAGCATGGTGTGTATTTAAAGGGAAATCCTCTAGACCAGTGCTTCCAGAGGGGCTGTGCATAAATGGCTCCATTAAGGTTGAATGGAAGGTGATTTAGGAGACACCCCTGTAGTGATGTATCAGTCACTACTTAAGAGTTAAATAAGCCAAGTGAAGGACTGTTATCCTTACCGGCTCAAGCTCCCATTAATCAGTCCACTTCACCTGTCAATACAGCCACTGGCTTCCAATCAAACAGCCATTACAGCAGAGAGCTTCCCGATAGAGGAGATCTTTGTATACCATTGAGTTAATCACCCAATAAACACACTCACACTCCTCTCAATGCCAGCCACTGGAAATGTATCTTTATTTATTCATCTTCAGGTGATTGGTGCGTGGAGGGTGTGTAGATTTTAAACACATTTGACCAGGCATATGGAGGATACCATGCGTCTACCATGTATACCATGGAGACTGCATGGCAATACTTACAGATGTCAAGTGTTCTCAGATGTTACTGTGACTTGAAGCGATGTTTAGAGAGGGTTTACTGGAGCTTCAGATGAGTGATCCGTCGTCCCCAGTCTGGAGCATACGACTCTGAACAGGTGGGAGTGGACGGCCGGCCCGTTTCACAATGACAGACTCCATCCCCCTGTATTGATCAGTTATTCTTCCATCTCCCTCCAACGGGCATCTCCAGACCCTCGCTCCTTCCCCACGTCCCCACTGTACCTCCATCCCCCCAAGCAGCCCAGCCGCTCACTATTGATCCTAGCTGGTGATTGCTTGAGCTGTAATTTGAGATGGACAGTGACGGATGAGTATGGGCTGCTTTTCTGCCTCTCTCTTCCCTCTCTCCTCGGGGGTGATGAAGTCATAACGCCGGTGACAAGGATCAGTCGGAGTGCGGAACAGGCCTTTACAGGCAACAGTGGACAATGTCCCATTTCTACTCCTTGAACCTCTGAGGGGGCATCTACATTATGAGGTATATAGTAGCACAGAACAGAGACAGCCGTCGCCAGACTGTGGAAGAACACCAGAGGAAGGCTGTCAAGCGTAAGAAGGGGGAACAGGCTGCAACCTCTGAGGTTGACATACTGAAGATCTGAACCATGCATGGTGTGCAGTGCATAGCCTCCCGGGCCTCGGTGATGGAGCCAACACACTGATCTGTCCATTGCTGCATGGCCCTTTAAGAAGCCTCTTGTGTTCCCCCTCACTGTGTGGTTTGAGCCAGACAACCCCTTTAACAGCATCCCCGTTTGTGTAATTGCATGCATATTGGATTTTAATAATGGTGCAGAATATTATCAGACGGTGAACACGGCGGTAACGACCGCTGTTGCTCTGACTGTTTGACAACTCAATCGTTCACTGCCGTTTACCCTGCCTAATGCCATTACACACACACAGGAGGAGGGGCATGCTGCATGTTTTATCTTCAACATCCCATCATTATGGGATAAGACAATTCTGGCTGGTCGGCCATTTCTCTCAGATCTGTTTTATTGGACTCATATTAGCAGCTTTGCAGGCATGACATTAAAGGTATACGCTAGAGGAAGAGTGTCGATGTTTAAACTTGCCATGCCATAGGGTGTGCCGTCAGAAGCTCCTCCCGACACATTGGACACGCATTGCCAAGGCTATGGTATTGTTGTGTGGTGCGGTCTGCACCACTTTGTTTGTGTTCCTATTTACGGAGCCAGGGCTATATAGAAACACCAGATTCTTTTTTCAGTAGACACAGAACGGCGAGGAGATATTTGTTGAATTTGACAAAAAGAGTAATTGCTTATACCTTTAATGGTAAAAAAAAGAAGAAGAAAAAAGATTTTTCTACAGACAAAGCATTGCCCCTGCTAGAGGTTTTGATTATATATATATATATATATATATATATATATATATATATAAAACATCCCATTACATATATATTTCCATTATATACTGTATATTTGTTTAAGCCAGCTTTGAGCTAAAATTAGATGCCTGCTGCCTCTCTAGGCAGGACAGGAGGGACTTTGCTTCCCCCCACCAAAGCCAGTCCAATGCACACACACCAGTTACAGGGAGGAGGAGAGGGGGGCGGAGGGGCTGGTGTGGGAGTAATTTCAGCGGATTGTGAGCGGACAGTGGCTCCGCTGGGAGAGCTGGCAATCATGGGGGAAACAATGTTTACATCGATCAGCTGTCGGGAAGATTTATGGCCTCATTTTGCTGTAATGGAGAATTAGTGGGGAGATTATCAGCGACTCAACACCGCCGCTTGTTACCCGTGTCCAGGCCTAGCAATTTGTCTACCCCCAGGAGCAACAGAAACACTTGTGACAGTACCAGCACTTGCCCTAATTCAATCAAGGGAAAATGTTGGAATTAATTTGTTACAAGAAAATTTAAATATGTTCCAGCGGAGCAGTGGCCTATAGCCACAGGAAAAAAAAAGCAAAGCAGACAAAACAAGAGGGGGAGAGAAAGCTACTGATTTATTGTGCCCGGCAAGATATTGATCCAGTTCGATCCTGGCCTGCACGTCGAGGGTTTAATGTGTAATAATTTCCAATTTAAAGCTCCTTCTCAAGATCGTGGCTGTAAGCAGAGCAGAGCAGAGGGCAGGCCTGGGCTGATTAAGGAGCCTGTTGCTAGGGCTTTGTCAAAAGCCTCTGTTTGAATGTAGATGTGGCGCTATCGCTGCCAGCATCTCCCCTGCGCCTGACACAGACTTTATTTGTGTGTCAGGCAGACAGAGCGCGTAATAAGACACATGCAGGAAATAAATCCACGCAGCTCGTCCCTGTGCAGTAATTACACAGGATCACTGAGGGTAAAATGCAAACCAGCAGCAGTCAGGAGTAAACGGTCTAATCTAAGCTGGAGCCAGAATGGTATAAATGGCTTGTGTCAGTGATATGAAAACGATGATAACAATGGCAGTATCATACTGCCAATGGTGTTTAATTTAAGTACAACGTATTAGTGTGCACAATAACTGCCGTCCTTTATTTTCCTGTGGTATTGGTCTCTTTGTTTCTTTGGTACTCTTGTGTATATGTGGATGCAAATATATTTAACATTACGAATAATGTAAACAATACAGCAAGGGCAAGGCACAATATTCTGATTAAGTTACACATATTAGAGATAATAGAAATATCAATTATAACATACAGTATATACTGTATAATGATTACAAAAGAAGAAAGTGTGGTTTCTTTTGACTTTGTGCTTTCATTGAACCAACACCCCCCACTAAAATGCCCCCAAGACAAGCAATGGACCCCTTGTTTGAATAACATAACTAACAAAGCAGGTTATGTTTTGTTAGTGTTGCTGAATGCCAGCTGAATGGTCCTGGGTTCAATCCCCGACATACCCAGCCTACTCAACATCTTGGAAAAAGATGCCTGACCCCACCTACTCCTTAATGCTTGAAATTGTACGCAATGTTAGTAGATAAAAGCTTCTGCTGAATGACCTAAATGGTATGCATAAAAACATGGATCAGCCATAAATGTGTTTGAAAAATGATTTCACATTTTATTAAAGAATCAACAAATGTATAAATAAGAAGGGCAACTATCAACATAATTCCTTAAAAAAATCTTGACCAAATCCCCCCCTTAAAGCATATTGCAACCCCCTCCAATAGTGCCTGTTTGAGAAAAACTACTATAGCAGAGATGCACAGCACTTCCGCGCTAAGGGTCAGGTTAAGTGAACTCTTTGTGGGTGGTGTTCCTCTCAGCTACATTCTGGGGCATTGAGATACATGATTATCCCCTTATTTGCCTCCCCCTTCGACCCCTACCCTATGTCTTTAGTCGTCTCTCTCCCCAGCCCCTCAGGTCTGCTGTCATCAGACTGACCTATTGATCAAGCTGTCTGCATTCGGCTAAGAGTCCTCACTGTGAGCAGGCTAGGTTAACAGGACACAGATATCTAGATAAGCACCATATACAGTACGCCAGTGAGATGTTCCAGGGCTACTCGATGCTGAGTGCTATATTCTGTTTCACCATCTAGTGACGTGTGCTCTTCTGTATTCAACTGCCCTTACCACCAATCAGACAAAACAGTTTGAACTGAATACTACTGGTAACGCAATTACTTTGATATTGCCTGCAATGTAAACACGTTCTATTTTGGACACAGACAAATCTACCGCGCTGTTTTAAAGTGCCTACCAATACACATGAAGAATACATTAAGTGGTTTAAACATCTCAAATCATATGGAGGTCATTTGTACATTTCAGCAGCACCATTATTCTTGTAATTCGTGTGTTATGGGAAGAATACTATGCCAGTCTCAGTTCGATGTTGTCTTATCTATTCTTTCTGTAGGCCTTTTAGGCGGTGAGATGGTATGTATGCCGGCTGTGTGATCCCATGAGCCTCCACTGTGAGCCAGACAAACCATGTTTCTGCTGTTGAAGCTATTAACACAGGAGCTGGTGGAAACCTCCTGGCAAAGCAGAATGTTAAGGCAATAGGTTCCAAACCACACACACACACACACACACACACACACCTACGCACACACAGAAATACACACACACACACACACACACACGCAGGTTTTCTCTGAACTCTACCTTTGGGGCTTCCCTGCCAAAGCAGCTGCCTGTTAACAGTGGAGTAACGAATAAACGCCTAACTTCCCTTTCCTCTCCCCTTCCATCTTACATTCTTGCTCTCTCTATCCCTCTCACTCCAACCTGCGTGTGTGTGTGTGTGTGTGCGTGCGCGGCCCACCTCCAGGCCAGGGACACAGCTAAATGAAGCAGGCTCCAGCACGGTGACCTCTACCGCCCCCCTCCCCCACCCCGCCCCCTCCTCACCAGCACCAGCGCGGCTTTGTTTATTGACATCTCAGGGCAATATCTTTTCCTTTCTCCACTGTGATTTCATATGTTGTTGTGCGTCTGAGGAAAACAGCCTACAAGACGCTGTCTGTTCCCCACTGTTGACGTTTTTTACAAATTAGTTAACAGACGGCCCTTTAAAGAAAATTCAATGCATACAGATTAGCTTGAGTTAATTGATGCCTAATTAATTTCTGCTGCCATGCATACATTTGGACGACTTCACCGACCCCCCCCATCCCCCCCCCTTCAGTTCCCCTGCCTCCCCCTCCCTCGCTCGCTCCCTCTCGCCCCACACGGCTGGAGACCCAGTGGAGGGTGATGCTTCCCAGCCGTGGCATAAATAAATGAATAAACATCGAGAGACAGGCCGGAGAGAAGCTGGTCCAGGTGTGCAAGGTTAAAGATCGAGTGAGTGGGTGTATGCACACACACACACGTGCACGCACGCGCACGCACGTGCACGCACGCACGCGCGAGCGCATAACAACAGCAGCATCTCTGAACCCTGCGAGGCCAGCGCAGCGACACACACTCTGTCAGCATCACACCTCCAGACATTGTAACGCAAGCGGCCCTCCGTCCCAAGTCCCATTTCCTCCTCCGCTGCTGCTGTGTGCGTGCGCGTATGTGTGTGTGTGTGTGTTACTGCAGTGGGCTCACTCTGTCCTAATTTGTAGTAATTGGTAGCTCATTAGGTGAGGCAGGTTGGTGTCAGGGGGAGCAGGCTGTCAGGGCACAAGGTTAATGACAGATAGAAGACACACACACACACACACACACACACACAGACACATGAGAAACCGCTGGCTGCCGCCGCTCTCCTCTTCTGGCCAAATGTCCAGCTGCCCGCCATATGCAGGGCGCCCGGTCTGACTGGGAGGCGGTGGAATAAAGACGACGCTTACCTGCTTTGTATGAGCGTTTCTTTAGGCTTGGCGCCCGGGTTGCTGCTGTCGCCCTGCGGTCACAATGACCCGCAAAATGCAGCCTCATGGTTCAGTCCTAGGACAACATGAGGGCTAATACTAAATAATAATTATTAACCTAATTTTAACCTAACCATTTTGACACAAGGACAACGGGAGGATTAACCCACAATAATGACCCACCCGCAAAAGACCTCTTCTCTAACCTAACCCTAACCCTAGGGCGACAGGAGGGTTACATAATGGTAGATATTCAACTTGAAGCTCTCGCTTTCTGCTTCTTCTTTATCCTTCAATGCTTTTGTTGTTACAAATACATACTAAAAACACCACCAAATGCACACCGAATATTCTTCAAATGCAATCCAGTTTAATAACTTTCATAAAAAATGTATATGTAGAATAACAGTTGTGATTTCTATGGTAAAAATTTTATGAATTTTATGACTTCATTTAAACACATCAATTGGGAGCCTCACAAACCGCGGGGTGACCCGCAAGCATGTGTGTTTGAAGGATAGGTGGCAGCTACTTCTTTCCCCCCAAAGTGACCACAGGATGCATTAAGTGAGGTCTATCAGTCGGAGCGGCACGAACCTGATAGTGAGATGTCAGCGAGACGCGCCTCCTGCGTGTGGCCAGAGAGGGCAGCGCAGCACGCATCCGGCCACTGAGTGGTGTCCCCCTTCCTTCAGACCCCGAAGTCCTGTTGTCGCTGTGGTCAAGAACATATCCTAATGGATGTCCTAAAGTGAGTAACTGTGTAACTTTAGATTGACTGCTAAATGAATGAAATTGAGCTTGTAAGAGCTCTTATGAGGCTCTTATGGCCTCATAAATCTAACCCAAGATGGCTTTCCATTTATCCACCTTACATAGGCCTCTTCCCATCACGGTCTGGAATGGATTACTGCACGTAATTTATATTGTGTTTCATCAATTTTCTTTTGCCGATGATTCAAACCTCCGGCATGAATTGTGGGTAATTATTGGCTGCCAGTTTCCAAGACATAATCTGGTCGAGATTTGACAGGTGAGTTATTAAATTGTCCTCCATTTCTGATAAACATATTAATTTAGTTCATGCCAGATAATTTAAACTCAATGCAGCAGTCACATCAAATTTGTGCTTGAAGATACCCTCTCTGTTTTAATTATACCAATATCATACAAATGATAACTCATTACACAATTAACTTGTTGAGATATTAAAAACAATATTTCCCTTCTTTTATTTATTCTGTTCAGTGAATGTTTAATTAAAGGATAAGTTGTGTTCAGTGTTTGTGCATACAATTTTGCCTGTGTATTTGGTAATAGGTTGCCATAGCAGTATATAAGGCCGCACAAAGAACTGTGGAAAGAGATTTTATCTAACATCCTCTTGTCAGAGTGATTTATTCACAGGAATCATTAAGCCTTCAGCCAGCCCTCACTTACCAGCTCTAATAAGATAATCAATAGTGTCCTCAAACATGAGTCCGCTCTGCATCAATTTACCAGGGAGCGGTTTTTTCTTTTTCTTTTTCTACTTGTGAGGACATTCCTTACCTTATATTGTTCATCTGTGAACAAAGTGTTTTAATCGTCTGCCAGTTTGTGTTTGAAAACCAAACACGGTTTGAATGTAGTTAAGGTGTAACAAAGACCAGGACCACAGAGCTGTGGTGCTGGTCAGCAGCAAGTTTAAATGGGCAAAACCAATTCAGCATCAGGTGCACCACTTAATTCTCCAGTAGGTAAATCCAATGTCAGAGAAACAGCCTGGGTCCAAATACTAAAAAATAAAATTTACCAGGGTAGAACGAGATGGAGCAGAAAAATTGTGGCAGTCAAAAAACGAGAACAAGGGGTACAGGGAACCCACAAGACGATCATGAACCATATAACAGGAAGATAATGATGTGGAGGAAGTGACGGAACCCAAATACTAAGGGCAATGTGATCTCTGAGGAGAAGCCTGGGACATACTACTGTAGGTGAAGGACAATCTGAGGAGCCTGGGTTACAGAACCACTTAGAAGAGGATTATTAGATTTAGTTGAGACAGGCGACACAGATATGGTATAGCCATTGTAACAGCTCAAATCAACTAATTGGATACAATGCAGGCATTTTACTATGGCATCTACGCGCGTGTAGTTTTGTAACATGTTGAAGAGGTGAGTTCAGGCGCAGACGGGGACAAAGACAACGACACGAAAAGCACGAACACAACAGCAGACGAGCAACCGCTGCGCGCTTAATGAAGTCGTGTAAGACTAAACTGCAGTACGCTGCCACAGTGGCGACGATCACATACAAGGACAGTAAAACACTGGGAGTGCTGGGGACATAGACGGCTGCAGGCCGGTGGCTAGTATGCAGGCGAGGATGAAGGGAGGAGCTGAGCCCTGTCCCCAGCGGCAGTCCCAGACGTTGCCAGTTTAAGGAGTTGCTTTCTCCTCTGTTAGCTCATCATCTGTTGTAGAGAGTCTGAACTGAGAGAAAACACCATTTACTTTTTAAAATGGCCCGTTTTACACGTGCCACGTGTCATATACTGTAGCGCGCGTGCGTGTGTGTGCGCGCGCTTGTCTGTGCATGTGTGTATTCCCATACCAGAAGCCTATAATCACAGGGCATTTTCTGTACCTCAGTAGCCGATGCATCAGATCATAACATGAATAGGCATTCGTTACATTCGCAATATTACATTATGAAGAATGGCATTTAGTATTGACAGGCAGGGATCAGGTTCCATAGCCTGTGTCTCACGGAGAGACATATGAGACAGTCAGTGTCATTCTGCCAAACTGCAGTATTTCCAAATGGCAGTGTCAAATCGATTGAGAAAAAGAAATGCCCCTAAGGCCTCAAAAACATTCAGAAACAACATGGGCCGCTTGAGAAAAGTGTGTCCCTGATGTGTAGCCATGAGCTTTGTTATGACGCTATGGCGACACACACAGCTGTTTAGCCTCTGCACACGCATTGTCCTGCAGGTTCAGATGTCATTCCTGAACAATGAGCTTTCTGAGATGAGCGCAGATGTTTATGCAGCACATCAGCTGCATTAGTGTCAGTACACGTGCGCGCGCGCACACGCACGCACGCACGCACACACACCCATACACACGTATGGTAGGGAAACAGAACTATAACAATTGCTGTAATGACAGTAAAGGTGTTATCAGTTCCAATGCTATTTTACACAGTGGAATCATATGTGTTTTAAAAGCCAATGTTGACATCCTGCAGTATTACTGTTCAAGACAGTTAGATTGTTTAAAAAACATTTGATAGGTTTACTGTAAGATAATAAAGCACCCTATTCCATTCAGCACTGATGTTTTATTCAGGTTCTGACCATAGTTTATTTTAATAATGCACTAGGCCTACTGTCCCGTAAGGATCATACATGATCTCAAGAGCTTACACATGATGATAACGTAAATCTAAAGGCTTACCTTCTCCTGATTGGTCATTCTATATCAAATTATTAAATGCTAAAAAGGCCACACTCACTGCTCAGTAAATATATTTTTATTTTTATTGTTTGTTATATTACTGTAACGGGTTTTACCATTTAACAATTTTTAGAAGGATGTTTTGACAATATAAAAGGAATATACATAGCTTTTGGGCTATATTTATATGCTTTTTTCATGGCCTTTATAGAGTTAAAGGGTTTGAGATGCTCTTCCCCAGGTGACCCCAGCAGACCAGCCCTCAGCCTAGAGCAGGGTGATTGACAGGTGAGGCTGACCTCATCTGTTAGAGGCGGGTCCCCGAGGACTGATCACTATCACACGACCGACAGCCTCACTAACAACCCTGCTGATGGGACACTGTAACACCGTCTGTGGTCCCCTCTTTTTCTCTATCACTTCCTGCCTCTTATCTTCTCTTTCTCCTTTTCCACCTGATACACTTTTACAACACGTTTGGTTTACAAACAAACCTAAACTAACAAATAAAGCACACTAGTAAAACCAGAAAACCAGCATTTTACTACTTACTTTACTATATATATATATATATATATATAT
>JAODUG010000005.1:2055778-2070381 GCA_027564795.1 Aphredoderus sayanus | reverse complement strand
ACAGAGAGAGAGAGAGAGAGAGAGAGAGAGAGAGAGAGAGAGAGAGAGAGAGAGAGAGAGAGAGAGAGAGAGACAAAGTTTCAATGGTATAAAAAGTGTCAAGAAGATGAACAATATAACTATTTATTTATGTGCTGCTGTGTTGTCTCTTGCATGGTAACTTTACCTTTCCTCGCCTGTGTTTCAGCCATTGAGGAACCAAACTGTTATTAAGTATGACTAAACGCACCACTAGTCTCCAAGGAGCTCTGAGGGGGGAGCTTGCGGGAGATCAGTGCTGTTAATTTACATATTATTTGCATTATGTCAGGACATGCGCTACAAATAGGTATGAGTGTGTGGCTTAATTAGAAATGAGCCAGGATTTTCCAAAACAGCGTTTTGCATCATAATTGAGTCAGCTCAGCGCTGACGTAAACGCAGCGAGTGGAGGGAGAGATGCCTGTTTCTGAACACATCGAGATATGTTTGGTAATTACACTGCACCCACCTGGGCTCAGAGCTGCGTTATGTTTACAATGTTTGTTTTAAATCAGTTAAATGTAATGGCAAAGTTGACATAAGGCCAATAAAGACCATTTTAAATGTTTGATACATGATATAATTTGTTTTTAGATAAGTTTATTGGTCCCCTGAATATCATGGAGCACAAGAATATGTATTTGCAAGATACTGTATTAATACGTTATTATGAATATGAATGTATAATACAATGAAGAATACAATGAAGGTTCATGGTATATTTTTACACCAATTTCATTACTACAAGCACAATCCTGGGAATTCATCAGACTAAATTAAATTATTTTGATTCTGACACTCAAAATACACTACAAACTTCTCACAATAGCCTATTTCTATATGGCTCTGGCTGTATACTCGAGAAACATCTCTCTACTCACACTTACCCATAGCTCAACTAAGCAAGCTGTCAATTACAGGCCAACGGTGAAAGACTTTTGTTTGGTTCCCTGCTTTGAGTGTGTGCACCTGTTACTAGCTCCCTGGCATAAACCACCGATGCTGCAAAATTACTGTTTATTTCTACTTACCTTTTCCCTCTGACTCTCTATGTGGCCACCCATCTGTCTGCTTTTCAACAGAACACAATCGAATAGAGCAAAACCTTATTTCATTACAGACCAACGTAATCAATAATCTCCCACATACACAAATAAACTCTTTAAGTGCCTCTATATGACTTTCTGCCACTAGATGTCACATTAAGTGCACCAGCATATCAGACCAAAACAAATGCTTATTAGGTCACACACACACACACACACACGCACACGCACACACACGCACACGCACTAACATGCAGGCACAGCCTGCCCGTCTATGAAGGAAAAGAACAGAGGAGCTCGGATTACAACAGAGAGGGAGTGTGATGTCATTCTCTGCTCAGGACGCAATAACACCACTACATCGTCACATAGAAAATAATAGATTGCTGCTACACTATGTTTAAAATAGCATATACAGCACATTTAAATGCACATCATTCTTTATCTATATTAGTGCATGTGTGTTTGAGTGCATGCGCTTACGGTGTTAATACTCCCATACAGTACGTGAGCTGCGTTTATGAGGACAGTAAATGTTCCAATCAATCCCTTCACCTTGCTAATTGACGTGCCAGGATGAATGTGTTTAGGCGAGCCATGCCGTAACGCTACCAAGGGTTACCAAGGTTACCAAATTGAATCGTCCCCTCAGACATGGCTGATCTGCATAATTTGGTGGTATCATTCAGTGTCTCACGGCACGGGTGATGAATGGCACCTGCAGAAGATAATATTTCTGCTTGGGTGTCATAAATCTTATGTAGAGTGTTGTGGAGCTTATAAGGCAGTGGCAGCAAGTGGGGGGAAAACACATTCACCCTCACATTTTGCACTCCTCTCTCTTTCTTCCTAATCTCAATCTCCAATCTCCATATCATTTGGCATTCTCTTAGACTTTCTTAGATGCACACACGTAAACAAACACGTGTTTACATGTGTGTCAAAGTGGAGAAAAGAAGGAAGTGTTTGGAGCACTTCTTCATACAGCACAAAGATGTTCTTCTGAATTACCTCCCAAATCAAGAGATATTTAGTTAAGTCAACAGCATGCTTAGAATTGAGCTGTTTGTGTGTACTAGTTTCCCACTGCGGGAATATGATAGCGTCCTCTTTGGGCACCTCCTCTTCAGGTTTTTCATTTCCTGATCCTGTACCTGTTGTATCGATCGGCACACTGGGCCTCCCCCTACAAACAGCCCACAGTGTCCTGCTATTACTAAACCAGCCCTGGAGTTGCAAACCTGCGACCTGCTGCTCGTTAAGGGGATACGACCGCCCGCCCCAAACACCCCGACACCCCCCATGGGCGGCTGGGGACCCCTGGGTATCTCTTCAGTTATTCATAGCTCTGCAGCTGTGATGTGTTTGCATGTGTTTATCATGCATTAGCGCTCATTAAGAGAACAATAGTAGTGCTTCTCTTAAAAAAGGTAGCAGGAGTAGCAGGAGAGAATTTGCCATTTTTAAAATTGCTCAATGTCATGGTAGCATGGCCACATTTTTGACTAAAATGCTAAATAATAATGGCACTGTAAATACAAGATTAGTTACCGTCTGCATTATGTTACTTTTACATTTTGCATCACCTCCTTTTCCTCTTGCATCTGATTTTAATAAGCTTAAAGCCACACTTCCACGACAGTAATGAATGACTGATGAGATGACGACTGATATTCTGTATTCTGCAGCACATATGCATGTGTGTGCAAATGATGTTTGAGTGCTGCGGCTGCCTAATAAAAGGGATAATTGTTCCATCTTTGCTTGCAGACACATAAAACAGTGTGTATTGACTACATGACAGGCCCTGATTCCAGCGATGTTAATGGCTTTCTCAATTCTCCTGCTTCATCCATCAGCCCGAGAGAGCCCTGTCATGTTCTCAATTAATGATGTGGATGCAGTGAAAAGTTAGAATGCCAGTGACACAATGCATGGTAATGTATACACGAGCAAACACACACACACACACACACACACACACACACACACTCAGAGCTTACAAGCGCACACACTAAAACACACTTTGCTTAGTAATACACATACACACACACACAAACACTCAGATCCTACTTAAACAAAAAACTTTCAGAACAACTTTTTGACCACAAAACAGTTTTCTCTTTCTCTTTGAAGTATTCCTGCATTCAGGCCTTTGGCTTCTAATCATTGTGTACCTACTGTAGTTGTATGCCAGTGCTGGCCCTGTCTGGCACGGGTGCATATCCCTGACTTTATGCAGGAGATAAAGAAAAGCTTCCGATCTGTCTGGCTGAGCGATAGTGAGGCCCTCCAAGCCAGGCAGGAAATTATGGAGTAAGTGGCTTTGGGGCTGATAGTCAAATGATGCATGAGCTGCTCTAATTAACCAGCTAGCAGGTTTCGGCGCTATCAGGAATCTGGCTGGCTAACCTGATGACAGGACTGGGCTAAACACAGGCGGCCAAGCAGATGCATGCCCGGATATGTACAGAATAAAGCACACTCTTGCCATACGTGCAGACACACACACACACACAAGCCTATACAGATCATTATCTTTAAAAATGTCCATTCTATTTAACCTCATAACATGATCAAACTGAACAAAAACAATATCCTCTGACTCCTTAATGTATGTCCATGTATGTCTAGTCTTTAAATGAACAATACATATTCTTGTTACTGCTAACTGCTTCAGAAATGAAACCAAAGAGGAAATTTGGTAGACAACACAAGCAGAAATAGAAGAAATAATCTACAGTACTGTAGCTGCTCACAGCCATTTTCAATGTACAAATGATTTCCATTTTCTAATGATCACTTAGGTCTGACAATTCAGCAATCTAAAAGTGACATCGTCAGTCTCTTTACAGAATTCATTTTAAATGATTGACACTATTTTTATATGCATACTGTATCATGAATCTCTCTAATTATCCATTGCCAGAATGGTGAAAGTAGAATGGCAGGGCATTGTTTGCAGAAACAAATAGGAAACATCAAGTATTCTATCAATTTTCTATAATGTAGAATTCACAGACCACACATTACATTACTGTAAAGGGGACAAATGATGCCTCTTTTCCACATATTCACACAGTTCCTTGAGGTCTTAATGCCATATATGTGACATGTTTATTTTAAAATACCACATAGGTTATTTATAACAGCTCATTCCAAAGCCCATATACAGTATATGGCCCTCTCATAATCACGTTGTTTCGGTGACTTCTGCTTGAATGCAAATGAGCCACTGCTCATCCCGTCCCCTCTTCTGTGTAGTGTGCTGACGTGGCAGGCTATAGGCTTTGCTGCTCCTCCATGGCTAATGGCAACTGTTGAGCTGTGTCATGCCTGGACTGGTCGGGATGCGGGAGGCAACACATCCTCTGACGCAGCAGTGCAACCATGTCACTGTAAACCAGAAGCCCTTTTTACACAGTGTTCTCAAGGCACAATCCTGCGCCTTCATTCCGCCTCGCCGTTCCATGGGAAAGGGTAAAGGAATTGGGGTATCATGGTATGCCTCAATGCTGCGCGCCAGCGGTGCTGGGCAGTCACACAGATGCACAGCACCGTGAGAAAAAGGACAGCTCGGCCACTATGGCGGAACAGCGGTGTGACGCTTGATAACCAGAGACACTGCATGTATCTACATATGCACGGTATTATTTCATGAATGAAGGTTACAGGCTAATAGCATACAGTATGTGAAATATGTATATGTAGTTATTGTACTGTGCACGTTGCGCTCTATGACGTGTAATGGTCTATAGGCTAACTGTTCATGTAGCCGACTACGTTCACCAGAGCAGCTCGCTCCCCAGGCCCCCCCTGATATTCCCCCAACCCCGCCCACACAGTTTTCAAACTGTTTTCGAACAAAGCTTGCAGTTTCAGTTTGCAGTAGCAAAACGGGGCAGCTTTTGACACTTTTTGTTGGCCGATATATACACAGTGGGACAAAATGGCAGTTTGTCCGTAAATTTAAGAAAGAAAATGTCAACATACAGCATCAACGTGTGTGCGTTTCCGAGTGCAATAAGAGTTTGACCCTTAGCCCTGAAGGCCTTATTGTACACGTGTAATGGGAGGCAAATTCACTGCGGAAGACAACACATTAACTCCGAGAGAATAATACGATTGAAATTATGTGCGCGCCTTGTTACACAACGCCTCCTCACTTTAGCTAAGCGCAGCTGAAGGTGAGAGAGACACTGAAGGACAGAGGAAGGCAGCATAATCGCGTGTGGGAGTGAGATATAGCCAGCACTTGTCAATCATAATCGAGTGCTCTTCTTGATGCTGCGGTTTGACTTTACATATCTTTCAAGGTAAGTACCACCTTGACACATTTGAAGGATAATTGATATTTGAAATGAATACTTTTCACTTTTTCCCATACTGACAGACAAGATGTTTTCACAGACTTTGTGCGTGTGTGTGTGTGGGGGTGGGGTGGGGCCGCAAAGGATAAATGCATTTCTCATTTTATAGATTCCCCCACTCGTCTCTGCCGCCAGTAAGAGCAACCTCTGGTAAAACATCTCCTCTCTGCCCCTTAGCGCTTTCAACGTGTTTGGATGCCGGCCAAGCAGAAAGTCATTTAAACATTACAGGAAATTAAATCTCACATTTCCAGTTTTTACCCGAAAGTTTTAATACAATGAAAATGTCACCCATGAATTATGGAATCAAGCTAAATATGTCCTACTTATTCTGAGCTGTGAATGTAAACGGCCCTGACAACAAGATGGACTCGTGGAAGCTCCTGTGTTCTCCCCTGCAGATTATTTCCTGTGGCAAATCATATAAGGAAGATAATACTGTCTTATTCTGTTGTGGGTTCCTTTGCATTAAATCTATAAAAAGTCAAATGTTAGTGATACAGTATGTTCCCTTGGCTATACCTTTTTTTTTTTTTTTTTTTTTTCATTTTGTACTCCAGTACACTGCCTAAAGCAGCAATGTGTTTACTACAAATACTTTCGCTTCACCTGTACTTCTAAGTCAAACTGTTGAATGCCTTTTTAAAGCAAGCATCTGTTTAAAACCATCTATCATGGAATCTAATGTAATATCTTATATTAAGACATTATACCATTCTGTGGTGTTCTGAGTTATCCTAACATCACCTGTTAAGACAAGTCTCTGTGATTTTTCATCCTCTAAGCACGACATTACTACAAAGATAATATATCCACTTGATATGTCTCACACCCGGACCAAATTATATTTACAGCTAAATCACATTTCTGATGGCGCCGCGTTATTAGAAGATTGCGTGTTGGGCGTTTGATTTATGTCCCGGCATATCGCGAAGAAAGAAAGGGGGGAAAAGCCCACTCCCGCCCTCGCTCGCTCGCAGGTGAGATGAGTTCCCGCAGATTGCTGTTAGTGTCACCCTGCAGGCTAAGTGTTGTATATTAAAGAGACATCGCAGTGGGCTGTCACCCCTCTGCCCCGCCGCCCGGCAACGGGGCCAGGTTTAATTACGGTCCGACGGGGGTGAATGCATCAGAGAAGGCCTGACAGAGCGACCGGTGTGTAGATTATTTTAATTTGCGCCCCGCCCCCCTAGGTGAGCGATGCAGCTGGCCTTGACCCTGCTCTGACTGCATGGATTAATGCCTAGTAATGACTGCTGAGGCTATCATTGCGGCGGGCATCATTAATTATCCTTATTGATTGTTGCTTTCAGAGATAAAGCGTTCTGCTGACTGGAAAATACCCTCCACTTGCAAGGTCAAGGTAAAAAATGGAAGAAAAAAATAGAAAAGTGGAAGTTAGATAACACACCTGAGCGACTGAGCCAACACTTGAAAATAAATATGGCCGTCGCCCTCGTCTTCCCTCGTTCACCCTCTTCACTGTGCTACTGCCTTCATTTCCTGCATGCCTGCACTAGGAAACCTTAGTACGGTGTGTGTGTGTGTGTGTGTGTGTGTGTGTGTGGGAACAGCTCGTATTGTTGTTATCGTTTTGGTAGATACTAATGATGAATTAGAGAGGGGCACCATTGCCCGCGACACTGACAGGAGAGTTGGAGAGGGGGGCAAAGGCTGAGAGGGAAGGTAGAAGGAGACAGGAGGACAGAGGGAAAGTGGCGGGCAGCTGTAGTGCTGCCCTGCCAGATTAGGTTTCCCCGGCCGCCATAATGGAGGAGACAGCAGGAAGTCAGGGTTTTATATTTACAGTACTGTACATCGCCCTGCCGCCCTCATTTGCACACACACACACACACGCACGCAGGCACCAACAAACACACATACACACACATTTTACTTCCCAAATATGTACTGTATACTCACAGTACAGTCATTTAAATGTATACTCAGCAATTGTAAGCTAATACACTTTGTCATATTTTGAAAATATCTACTACCCATCCGCTAGCTGCCCATTGTGTTTGTGCTAAAAGAATAATCCTGTGTTTCTACACAGCCCTGGCTCCGAGTTCAAAATGAGATCTTTCTCCTTAATGCCTGCCAGTACCTGTAATGGCAATAGTAGCGTTTAAAACATCACTATTGTGAATAGCAACAGTATTGATAACAATAACAATGCCAAAAGCAATGTTTCAAGTCCTTAGCGCCCCCCCCTCAGCCCCGGTCGGCCATGCGGCCGGTGCCCCGCTCCTTGGCATGATTGAGCAGACAGGAAGTGAGTGTGACAGAAACGTATTACGTTATCACATGCCGCCCAGAGCAGCAGTCACGTCTCTCCTCCTCCCTCTGTTCCCTCTCCTGCCCCGCCACTGTGATTGGCATGTCTTCATATGTGGATCATGTTCTCGCCGCAAATCACTGCTCCCTACGACTAGCCAGTGTCAAACACTGGAAATGTATAAATGGAGGAAGGGAGAGAGGGAGAGAGAGAGAGAGAGCGAGAGAGAAGGAGGGAGAGAGGGAAAAGAGGAGGAGATAGAGAGAGGAAGAGAGTAAGAGAGAGAGAGGGAGAGGGAGAGGGAGAGAGAGTGAGAGTGAGAGAGAGGGAGAGTGAGAGGGAGAGAGAGAGGGAGAGGGAGAGAGAGGGAGAGAGAGAGAGAGAGAGAGAGAGAGATTAATTTTGTGGGAGAGGGAGAGAGAGAGGGCGAGGGAGAGAGAGGGAGAGAGAGAGAGAGAGAGAGAGAGGGAGAGGGAGAGAGAGAGAGGGAGAGAGGCTAGAGACACTTGTTTGGAAGGACGCCTTTGGTCCTACCAAAGAACAGCCACGTCTTTAAATCTTTTTACATTCCCATATAGAATCAAGAGGAAGCAGACCACTGAGCCTGATAGGTCCTTCCACCCTCCAAGGCTCCATGTTTGTTGTTTGATGCGCAGGTGGCAGAGAGGAATAGACGGGCATACGCAGAGAGAGAGAGAGAGGGAAAAGAGGTTGAGGAAAGATGAAGGCGTGGGGGATGGGTGTCTGTCTTTTATTGTTAGCACCCGTTTGAAGTGTATCAGAAGGAACTTTCCAAGGTCTGGAAATTCATTACTGGACAGGAGCTTTGAAAGAGGCCTGTCAAATGTATGCGTGTGTGTGTATGTGTGTGTGTGTTTGTGTGTGAGAGAGCATGTCTGAGTATGTCTGTGTACAGGTGTGTGTGTGTGTGTGTGTGTGTGTGTGTGTGTGTGCGTGCGTGTGTGTGTGTGTGTGTGTATGGCTGCAGCCTATTGTATTCAGAGTGGAATTGCTAAACAGTTGCCTGAGGCCATAAGAAGGCAGATATAGCTGGGTATGGCAAACCATTACTGCAGGGCATCAGACTCTCCCGAGAGTAGATCATACACTCCCATATAGGCTGTGTGTGTGCGTGTGCGTGTGTGTTTTATAGGTGTGCTTGCATGTGTTTGTTGCGAACGAGGCAGACAGAGAAATCTTCCAGATAAAGAGAAGTTGAACATGAATTTAGATCATATTCAGTCAAAGTGACTGGCTTTAATCCAACTAAAGTGTATTTGACCATGCGTGCGTGCGTGTGCGTGTGTGTGTGTGTGTGTGTGTGTGTTGCTATGTGTTAAAAACCAGCAGCATCTGAAATAGAATAGGAGAGGAAACAGAGAAAGAGCAGGCAGGCTGGCTTGTAGTACAACTGCCAGCCAATCAATACGTGACCACAACACTGATGGAAGAGCCCAATCACAAGCTAAGGTTGAAAGAATGTCGTCAACGCACAGCTGTGGGCTGTAGGCGTGTACCTAAATATAACTGTTGTTGTTTTACATTCTGTTGCGTTCCATTTTGTTGTGTTCTCTTATGTTCCATGTTGTTGTACTCCATATTGTTCCATTACATTGTGATGTGCTATGTTGTATTATGTACGTGTTGTATTCTGTTGTTTCGTGTGTTCTATATTTTGGTGAGTTCTATTATGTTTGTCCTACACCTTATGTTGTACATTTTTCAGAGATTAGAAGTGACATACAGTAAGAATATGAGCACCTGTAGTTTTTAAGAAAGGATAAATTCAGTTTAATGGTGTATGTCTGCCTGGAGGAGCAAGGAAAGATATTTGGGGGCAGACAGACAGACCTAGTCCCCAGACAACCATCACAGAGATGGGCTCGACAGCTACCAGAGTCCCAGGATGCATCAATCATTCAGGCAGGCCCACTTTAAGAAACAAAGACACTATTTCTTGGACTTGTTTGGGGTCTTAATATTCTCATAATGGACAACAAAGTACTATTACTGCCTGAGTAGGTTTGCATTATATTAAGTGGTTGTTCTGTCTTCTAAACTCTATCAAAATATTTGTAATATTTCTATTATAATTATATTATTATTATTATTATTATTATTATTATTATTATTAGACATTTTAAGTTTTATTTACAGTCAACATTTAGACTTATTTGGTTGGATCCAGGTAAACGTAGGTCTGATGGCTTGATTAAGGGTGCATATGACCACACACGCACACACTTACATAAACATGCAACACATTTGAGGGGTGTTGGGGGCAGGGCTTCCGTATCACCATGCCCATCTATCTTTCTGACATCTGCTAACCCAATCCCAGTGGGCTAACTGAATTCAATCCTCAACATTAGATAAGCACATGCCCCCTCCCTTCTACATGCCCCTTCCATGTGTGTGCATGTGTGTGTAATGTTTGGTTGTTTAGTGTATGTGTGTATGTGCGCGTGTGTGTGTGTGTGTGCGTGCGTGCGTGTCTGAGTATGTATTAAAAAGATGTGTGTTTTTGTGTGTGTGTTTTTGGTGCTGTGTGTAAACCGACCTGTGTGTGTGTGCACTATGTGCGCGTGTGTGTGTGTGTTGATGGTTGAGAGTGCTTCTAGAGTCAAGCGTTAGCGTGGCAGTCACATAGGAGAGTGTGAAACAGGAATCATAGGGTTAGACACAGCAGGGCTGCAAGACACAGCCAGACCCCAACAGAGAGAGACACACAGAGAGAGAGAGAGAGATTTTAGTTGGCTCATCCAATGGGCACCCCCCCTCTCCCTCTCCTCCCCCACTTCCCTTTCGACCCCCTGCCTCAACCTCCCAGGCCTGTGGTGCCCTTTAAGCTAGTCCTGTACACAGTCGCCTATCAGGGAGGCTGCTCTGTGTTTCAATCAAACACAGCATTTATCTAATCATCGCCCCGACAACTGCCTATTAGCCCGAGAGAGACTGTGAGCTCTATGTTCCCATGGCGATGATGACACGGTGACATTGCCGGGCAGCACTTGCTGAGATAGCGGACCCCCTTTTTGCACTTTTTCCGCTCCTCTCTCTGTCCCACACTTCCTCCTGTCTTCCTCTCGGTCTGCCCCCTGAGCTCAGCTGTACCTCCCAATGGGCTCCACTGGCCCCCCAGCAAGGGGTTACAACCCCGGCTGTACTGTGCATGTGTGCACCTAAAGCCTAATGGAAATACCGCTACATTATCTGTCTGTGCGTTACTGAGCAGTACAAATAATGATAACTTGAAGAATGCAGAACAAATCTAGTACTTTATAGCTCTGTATACTGTACCGGTCGAACATTTATGAGCACGTTTTTACACGTGTAATTGTATGATAGCTCAGGACAGGACACACTGCAGCCTTCTAGTGGCAGGACAATAAAAGCCACAGGACACCTACAGAATAATTCAAGAACAGACAAGCAGATTTGCTGCCTTGTTAGACCTTCAGGTTGGGACAGGTGTGCGTAATTATCAGTAAACACAGCTTTGACAACAACAAGCACTACAGCAAAGAATGACAGAGCTGCAGAGAAGAACAGTGTGATGCAGGGGTCAGTAAAGATGGAGAGAAACATACTTCAAACAGTCCTAGAACAGCCATATGTTCATGCGTTGCACTTTAAATATTACACATTACATACTGATGCAAGCAGAAGAAACTTATTTTCATATATTCCGTATTTCTTTCAGCTGAAATATAGCAGACCAGAACAGTCAAGAAAAAGAAAGAGCAACCACTGAACTATGCTGATTGTATGTGGAATATCCAATATAAAAACTCAGATGGCCTCAACTATTAAAAAGCCTCACACTGGATGTCTACGTGTGTGTGTGTGTGTGTGTGTGTGTGGCAGAATATATAGCTGGCAGTGCCAGAAGCGGTCAGATGGCCGCCTGGCGAGTGTGTGCATGTTGAGCACACAGACAGAGGAAGCTAATGAGAGGGGGCACTGAAATGACAGTGTTGCCGGCTGTGTTGACTAAGCCTCCGTCTTTCTCCGTCCTCTTGTCCAGCCACCCCCAGATGGCTGTGTTGCTCATCGCTGAGCAGTGTTGTTACGAGGGCCTAACAGCAGTCGCCCTGTGTCACCCATACTGTCTCATTATTATGTTGGATAACGTTCAGTGTCTTGAACAATGCATCGTTATATATGCTGTACACACAAACACACAGACTGTACATACGCACACTGTCGTTTTGCTTCTTATCGACACGTTATCTTGTGGTCAGTGAGTCAGTGCATTAGCTGTGATCCCTGCCCACTGCCAGCATACAAGGCCCGAGGGGTCTCCCAGGGCAGCTAGCAGGGGCGCAGCTCTAATAATAGAGTGTAAATCGCAGTCATTACTTGCTCGACAGGACACTGTGTCATCGTTGTCTGGTAGTCTGCTGGAGAGACTACAAGTTAATTACTGTTTTTTTTTTACAATGGGAAACCCAGAATACCCAGTATGGCTTGAGAAATGACACAGCGTGTGAGGGGAAATAGGAGCGTAGCACAGTCAACGCAATGTTTGATTCACAGAAACCCAATGAAAAGGAGACATCTCTTGCAATTAATGCAACCTTGACTTGCTGTCCATCAGCCTAGACAACTGCCATGAGACTGGGAGGCATTTATCACAGTTGAGGGATTTTCTTGGATAAAAAATGTCAAGGTGAATTATCCCCGCCGTGTTTGGCTGAAATTCATCTTCGCTATACTTTATGAGGTCCCTATCCCCTGTCTCAACTACACGCTGGCGGTTCTGACATTCCATATCCTGTTAAGCAGGAACTCGTCATTGGTCTAAATAACACAGGGCCATGAAATCACATTTCAGCATCTATCGATTTTTGTTTCATAGTAAATGGCAGGTAACAAACAGCTGGGGCTGCAGAGTGGTGCGGTATAAATGCCTGTCTGATAAACAGTTAAAGAAGTTCCTCCAATCTGCACAACTGTGGCTTGGCAACAGAAAAATCAACACTAATCTGATGAGAGGTAGAAAAACAAATTCCATGTTCTAGACAGAACCCATGGGAGAGGAGAGGAGAGGGGGAGGGGAGAGGAGAGGAGAGGAGAGAAGGGGAGGACAGCAAAAAAGTGTGGACAGCAAAAAAAAGGAAGACAGAGTGGAAGAGGCCTGATATGAAGAGACGAGGAAGATGAGGACAGTTATAGCATCATGTTGACTGGTAAATCGTGGCCTGGTTGCCCCCTCCCCCGACTCCCCCCAGATCACTTCTGTGTTTTCTCCTCTCTCCTCCTTGGCTTGTCCCTCCCTCTCCTCACACCTCCCTACTTCTCTCCATCTCTCTCTCCTCCTGCTGTACATCAATGGAGAAATATGCCAGATCGACAGAAATGTCACATCCAGGGTAAGGGCCTTACTGTTGTCTTCTAATTGAAGTGCCTTCCGACCTTAGCGCCTGACAGCTCCTTTTGACGGCTGATGTGTTTTTTGAGCGTGAATCAGCTTTCTTTAGCTGTAAGTGCTACAGACAGCAGGGATCAGCGAGGGTCAAACTGAATGCCGCGCTCCAAGCCTGAGCGAGCGATGCCTCTTGCCATCACAAAGCTTGTCATTCATTGTATCATTAACCTGTTCTGTACACCCCACCTATGTGCACTGGCCATGCTGTGGTTTTTAAAGGGCCCAGTCTGGAGTGGGCCACGGTGGCATTTTCACACACAAAGCTGGTGTAGAACTGTGGAAATTTGGAGGGGGTGGTTTGTCTCTTGTCTTTTGGTCGAGTTAGAGACACAGTAACGCAAGTACATGAGTAGAGATTAGCACATCTAAAGACAGACACGACAATGAATGTACAGTATATATTGATAACAGTGTTTTACTATGATATATGAATGTTATAGTAAAACTATGTTGTTGTTGTTGTTATTTTCCTTTAAAGTTAGAGTGTGAATTGTAAGCTTGCTCGCTTGGCCAGGGTTGTGTTGACATGGGTGTGCACGGGACTGGGCATGGACATGTGTGTGCATGTGCACTCATGTAACGTCCACACATTGGTGCCAGAACAAGAATGATCCATGACCTAAAACAATGGCACTTAAATTTCAGAGTTTTAAAACAACTTTTTTTTTTTTTTTTTTTACTATAGTACAATAAAACATATTGAATGAATAAATACGTTGACGTGACCCTGCAGATATATATTACTTTCTGCACACTATCTCAGGCAGTGTTCCAGGTGGTCCAGGATATATGACAGTCTATTGATATACATTTACCCCACCTATACTGAGTGCACCTTCCATATATGTCTGACTGACACTCAGTGCTGGCTACACGCTCCGCGCACAGAGGAAATATGGTAGGAATCAACTTCTCTATGGATGTTTTCCTACAGTTTGCTCCGTCCATCCCTCTTCTCCTTGGCACCTTTCCACTTTCCCACTCCGGTACTCGCCGCATGTGTGTGTGTGTGCGCGTATGATTTTATGAGAAACAGATTTTCCATGGAGGAAATGAAAGGGCTTGTTAGCAGAGGAGGCAGAAAGAGACCATCAAGGGCCAAACGCCACGGCTGACAACAGCAGCCTCCGACCGCCGGTCGACCTACCAGCATGCCCAGCCGTTCTCAGCACCCTTTCCCTGAGCAATTCTCCACCCGCAAGTCACATTACTGCTCTCCTTCATCAGTGTTTACAGCCATGTTAAAGATTGTAATAACATTGGTCAGCACGGGGAGTTTTAATTTGGTCGTTTTAGGAGGTTTGGAATGGGGTTAACACAGCTGGGGCTGTGAAGGAGGAAGGGGAGAGAGAGCGAGAGAGGAAGACAGAGAGAGCCAGAGAGAGAGAGAGAGAGAGAGAGAGGGGGAAAGAAAGCGGGAGAGAGAGAAAGAGAAATAGAGGGGGGGAAAGAGAAAG
>JAODUG010000005.1:2028600-2039716 GCA_027564795.1 Aphredoderus sayanus | reverse complement strand
GACATTTAAATAGCTTGAAGTGTGTTATGGAGCACAGGCAAAACAGACAGAGACAGAGAAAACAATACCGACTTATTCATGAAGGAAGAGAAAATAAATAACATTAGTACACTGGTGTGACATGGGTCTTGAAATCTCAGTCATTCAAACCTTATTTACAGTATTACCAAATCAAACATATTTCATAAAAATATTTTCAATTATTTAAAATAAGATCCTGATTTTCATGGTTGCAATAAGAGCTGTAGCTAAAAGAGAGCATGAGATTGTAGCAATATGCCCCCTCCTCCTTTGCTCCCTCCTGCTGCAGCCAATTGACAAACCCATGTGAATGACTTGCAATGGTGGAGTTGCCAGACCAGTTTGTCCACTGGTTTGTCAAAAATCTTTGGCCTGGTGAAAAATCGAATTTAAGATATAGAGGCAAGGGCTAACAACCAGAGCATTCTCACAGAACATTTGACTTACTGATTTGAGTGATGTCCATGACATTTCTACACTAACACTAAATATATATATCTAAAATTCTACATATTGCAACTCCCTATCACAGGCTGCATTCATACTTAATGTAGTCTTCTTCTGTGCTTTCGTGGGGAGCATAGCTAGAAAGGTGCTCATTGCTGCCCCCTTGGCCATTTAGAATGCTTACAATGAAATGGCAAATTGTCCATAGAAGCACATTCTCCAAGAGACAGTCAAACACATGTAGAAAAGGCATTGAGTTTCAGGATATTCAGGAGATTTAAAGAGTGAGGCGGCAGTTAACACTGTGGTGGACTTTGTGGAAGGATTTTATTGGGTGGTGACAAGGAATGTTGTGGTCATCTGGTTCTTATTAGGGGAAGTGTCCACTGATAATACAAGTCTAGTTTTTTCAAGGGGAGTTAGAAAGAAAAATCCTTAGAGGCAGGGAAACAAATCTGGGCGATCTGCCGGCAAGCTGATCAGCGCCTAACTCTGATTCGTTTAGCAGCTCAAGCACCAAATATGTCTTCTTGACTGGCCCATGAGCACATTCCTTGACATCGTCTCTTGCACCCTTGTCCTTTTTACCTCTGGATTTTTATAGGGCCAATTTGTCACTGACCAGCTCATAAAGCACATCAACGTGCAGGTTATTGCAATTACGTTTGGTGCAGTGCATTTCTAGGATATTGAAATACCACAGTAAAAATGAGACATGAGACATGTGAGAAAGTGTGAATAAGACTCTGTTGGAATACTACATGAACATCTCTTTAATTAAATTGGAGATCATGACTACAGTATATATACATTATAGCTGCATGTATAATGTATAGTCTAATATAGCCTATTGTACAATTACAATAATGTATGTGTTAGATGCAGGTCTTTTGTTCAACTCCTGCTCATGGCTCTATGCATGGGTTCCCACTATCAAGCTTCCTCCCATTAAAATATATAATCTGATGTGATGCTATATCACAGTAAGGATGTTTGTTTGTCCTAAAGGTGCTATGATATTTTAAACATTAACAGACTGTAGCAGGAACATCTCTTTTCTATGTAAAGGTATAGACTAATTGTTTCCATCCAGGGAATGAGATTACATTCACTGTGGGGGTGACAGTGGCTCAGTGGGAAGAGCAGGGTGATAGGTGATCGAGGAGTCCCTGGTTTGAACTCCAAGTGTCAAGGTGTCCTTTAGCAAGACACCTATCTCTGACTGCTCCCAATGGCCAGGTGTCGCCTGACATCACCATAGGATAGAAAAGTGCTATATAAATGCAGGCAATTTACTTTAACAGAGATAAGCTAGAATAGCAGACACATCCCCATCGCAGGATGGTAAATGTAATGGAAAATGGTAAATAAAGGACAATTAACATTCTTTCAAGTTGTGTTCCTCCACTAAAAATGTCAATTTTGTTCCATCATGGGACATGATATTGTATTTTTGTTTATTCCACTACAATTAATTCCACAATGGCTGAATGCAGCCTTCTCTGAATGCAGTATCAGATGATAAGGTAAGGACCTTTTCCCTGCTGAACTAGATATTAAAGGTCCACAGCACCCACAAGAGGTGACGTCGACCTAATTCACAGGTAGATGCTTGAAACTACATCAAGAAATAAAATATAGACTAAGAAATCCATTATTACCTGAATATATTTCAATAATGTAGTTCTACTTTTATGTATATTTATTTGTATACTGTAGCACTTTCCATACATTAATTGCAGCTCAAAGTGCTTTACAGAGAGGGATTACATGCACAGTCGTGCTTGTAATTCTGCACAACTGTTTATCTGTGCCTTTTTTCAAATGGGCTAATGTGTAACAAATTGACACTTTTATATTTACATAACAGCCAACAACAAATAACAGCCATCGGACACAAACTAAAATGCCACCACATGGCAGGATTCTGACCAAACCACTACATTGTAAATGTTTTAATACTCTTTTTTCTTATTTTCTGCCTACCTATTGTCCAAACTGCACCTCAGAAATAAATGTCCATACCTTTATCACTGTTCCCCCTTACATATAATATGCCAATCTGTTTACATAGATAGATTATTATTTTTCAGTCTCTCTTTCTCATCCCTCAAGGAGAATATAAATTAGATCAAATACTTTTTTCCCTTTCTTGTCTCTTTTGTATTGGCCGGGTAGGTAGATTTCCCCGAATGGGCCTCAACCAGTCACTATTGCAATGGTAAAATAACGTTTTTAATTATTTATTATTAAACAACCTATATTTTTGGATTAAGTTTCGTTTAGTTTTGGAAGTTTAAATTATCTAGTTTTAAACGACCATTTCACATTGTAAAGACACGGATGCTACACAAGAGGGAAGCAGAGCATTAGTATAAGCTATGCGTCGTGACTCTGACACTGAGACTTATCCATAACTACGTAGCCTATAGGCAGCAGCCTATGGCCTATTGTAGTTATTTTAAGCATAGGCTATTAATGTATCTTTTAGCGAACAATTTTCTTCGTAAATATGAATGTAGCTAAAGTTAAATTGACAGATTTACCATATAGGCTGCTTGATTTAGATTTGTTTTAGCTGTTTGTGAATGAATATTGCAGTAGACTAGTTCCTTCCACACCGCGTCGCTGTCAGTCCATGTTCTATCCAGAATTTACAGCTGCTAAATGGATGTTCCATCTTGCCTGGGTCGTGAGTGCACTGCTTAAGTGAGGTTGACATTTTAGAGATTTTTCGGATTTGGATAATCCTTGATAGCTAACAGACCTAAAGCAATACCAAAGGCATGCCTATCCGTTGTGGCCCATACCATAGCAACACCCACTTTAGAATAAGAAATGCCCATTGATAACCGTATTTTCAGGGTAACATCACAATAACTGTTATGTGAAGATATCTGGGCAAAACTCATGTATGTTTATTGCACATCTGTCTGTCCCCGAATGAGGACTAATTCATCTGACAGAAGCGCGCAGCAGCGGCGGCAGAATCTGTCTGAATGCTGAGCAGGCATCCTCTCTGCACTCAGTGCTGTGCGAGTGTCAGGCGTGCATTATAGTGTGCAGTCGGAGCAGGAGCGGCTTATGTGCGGAGTGCGAAAGCTGGATAGTCTATATTTCCTTTACAACATATCAGCAATCATTTTTTTCGGTAGGAACCGGGGACCGCTCAGATGAAGACATGGCAGCGGAATCTACGCGCAGATTTACCAAGAACCTGCTGAAACCAGGCAGCGCGGCAGAGATCCGACAGACAGCATGCAACGCCGTCAGACACTCTACGATTATGGTGAGTGGATCGGATAAAATTAGGAGAACGCTGTTTTCCACAACCACCACCTGTAGGCAAAACCGGCATTTCCAACATCTTGCGGTGGTCTGTTGAAGTTGCACCACCGTATAAACTGAGAGATGTCTTTCTTGCTCATGCTTGGGATTATTGGCTGGTAGAGTAGCCTACATTTAAATACTGTACGCACCAGTACTGTCTGGCCATGACAGAATAGACGTCGTTATCGTCCTTATCTTTTTGGGTCATTGTCAAATGCTACTGTAGCGTGTAACCCAAGCTCAAATCAGTCAACAAATAATATGGCAATAACCATTGTTTGTTAGGCAAAGTGTTGTTTTTTCTCTGCATTGCTGTCTTTGCAATAAAGAGGTTACGTTGGCTCCAGACAAAACAGTATTAATAAACCACAGTAGGCCTACACGACACAGTGTAGGCTATTCAAAAAATGTAATGCAGCCTTTTTGAGTTAAATAAATAATGGGTTGATGTTACTGGTGTAGTACAGTAGTAGGTTAGTGGTTCGCCATTCTGTGCTGTGACGTGGGCCGGCATTATAGTAGCCTAGCATCAGGCCAGCGGTGCATGCATACAGAAACACCCGCAGTGTGTTGGAACCATGGAGGTACGATTTATAGAACTGTATAGACGGGAATCATTTGGGAATGAATAATATGTAGCGATTTTAGTCCTATTTATCTGCCAGTAATAGGCTGTAGTAGACCTATCCCATTATAATAGGCAGGCTTAGTGGGTGTGTCTCGCTTTACGCTATGAGACTTTGATTGACACCTAGGTGCTGGGAGTAAGGATAATCCAGGCGAAGAACGTAGCCTACGCTCACTACACTGCATACACACGCGTCCTTTTGATTCGTCAGGCAAGCAGAGGACAAATGCACTCATGTCTATGTGTGTGTGCGCGCGCTGCGTGCGCGTGTGTACGCGGTGCGTTTGTACAGTATGTGTGTATGCAGCCGAGATTATCATATAAGGTCAATACACCCCAACCTTTCTACAGCGCATTGTACAACCTGGCTGTTGTGAGTAAGCCATTGAGGCACTGCACAGTGCAGAATTGCGCTAAATTAGAATAGAATGTGCCATGATAGCAGTTAGATCAGATAGCATTAAACATAAATAGAATGGTGCTCTGAAACCAGAAATGAATGTTTTATGCCTTTGCTATGTGTTTCAAAATTAAACTGAATATAGTGTATAGGTCCCCTATGTGGTTGTAACGAGCAATCAGATGGCTGACCTGTGGCCTATATACTGTAGAGTAAAAACCTGTTGTGCACTATACTGCACTGCACCACAACCTGCAGTATATATTTGCCTTGCTCATGGCCAAAGCAGAGGGAGTAGAACCTGAACACTGGCTTGTTTAATCATTTGGGGTGCCATTATTCAAGTGCTAAAATCACTTGGGTATTTGTGCGCATTGCATTGGACGTCAGAGAGGAAGAATGCCATCGACAGAAGCATGAAACACTGATTTTATGTTGGAACAAACCCTTTGTTTGTATGAGTTAATGGTTGTATGACTTTTAACGAACATGTTCAATAATGTTTAATTAATGTTCATTTACAGTAATAGGTATCCTGACCCAGTATTTCCCCACATTAGCTGGCACACTTCCTTGCGGCCACTGGAATAACCACTCATGAAGTTATTTGACTCAATTGTCTGAATGCACATACCTACATACAGTACATCTTCATTAATTCAAATTCTGATACAAGGTGGATATTTGTTTTCTGGTCAGTCAAAAAATGAAAAATAGGGAGGAAAGCAAGTGAATCCCTCTGAAGGTCTTTTGTCAGTATTTTTCCTTTTTTATCGTAATCACTTATTTCCAAGCTCAGAACCTTCTGCAATGAATGTAACTATCTGTCTCGCAAACCAGCAGGAGTGACATTTATCTTGGCGTATTGAGGACACACTGTTAACTGAGAATAAATAAAATTAAAGGAGCCATACAGTAGACAGTGAAATGGTTGGTTATGAACAGCACGCATCCTCTTTACGGATGCAAGCTGCGGCTCTGTAGATTTGATCAAATTAGGCATTCACAAGACTGTATTTTTCCTTTCTCACCTTCCAGTTTACCAGGCTGCTCTATCTATAGCTGAAGGAATTCATGGTGCTCCATGGTTGCCCACATGGGCCCTGGACCTGTTCCCACTGGCCTCAGCCACATGTCCTAAACAGCTCGTCTCTCACATAGGGAGCTAAAGCCATGAATATCCAAGATGTGCCTTCAGATGCGTCTTATGTTAAGTTATGGGTGAGATCTGTGTAAGAGTCCCTCTGTATGTTTGAAAGCCCATAGGCGTTGTGTGAATGTCTGCGTGGGTGTGCGCATGATTGTGTCAACGCATGGTCTTTGTTGGTGACAGAAACCAGGTCAAAGACTTAGAATCAAGCCCTTGGGGTAGGGGGCACACTCACACACTCTCTTCACTTTCCTTTCCTCGGTGGGTCTCCAACTTTGCCTTTGACACTTTGTTCTTCCATCCATGCTCACGCTGATGCATTCTAACCCTAACATATGTGTAATGTGTGTGTGTGTGTGTGTGTGTGTGACCCGTGCCCATAGCAGGTCCTGAGGATGCCAGCCAAACAAAGCACAGGGTTTGAGATGCCAGTCTGCATTCATACTGTATAGTCAAACCAATAGGTTGGCTGTTTACACACGCACCCATCACTACTGCTTCGGGGCCTTATGTCTGCTCTCTAATCCACTACACGGTTTACCTGCACTTGGTAATCAATATGGTCCTATTGCTCCTTTGGCTTTACACTCGTTTGATTCATTTGCCCTACTCCTGTGCTTGGCATCACCAACGTCCTTATGGTAATGATAGCCTTATGCCAGATTACGCATTTCCCAAAGTAATGCACTCCTGGTCAATTTGTATTTCAGAGTAATGCCAGTTATTGAGCCATGACACACTCGCCACATAATATACTGTTATGTTTGGAGCATTCACCTGCAATGGGTGGTCCTCTGCAGTGCCAGAGATATGTGCAGTGCAGTATGGAAATGAGCCTGGTCTGGGACGACCACCAACGACCAGCATGGGGTTCTATGGCTTCACACCAAGAAAGGAAGTGTGTGCGAAACACACACACACACACCTACGCAAACACACGCACACACACGTACACACACACACACACACACATTCACACACACACACACACACACACAAAACAGTATCTTCATTGACTAGACTAGACAGAAGGTCATGTCTTTGTAAACTTTGTCTTTGTGTCCCTTTCTTTTGTTTCTGTCCTTTCCTTTTATTTTAAGACCATGACCTTCTGCTGGAGATTATTACTAAGAAATGTGTTTTAATTGCAGAAATATTACAAAAGTTGTTCAAAATACCTCTTCATATCCCATGTCCCTTTTCATCTTCTCTTCTCTTCTCTTCTCTTCTCTTCTCTTCTCTTCTCTTCTCTTCTCTTCTCTTCTCTTCTCTTCTCTTCTCATGTGGTGTCATTCTATCTTCACTAGCTGAGCTCCTGCTGATACTATAGATGTCTTTACATTACCTCTATGTATTCTTGGTGGAGCTGGAAGACGTCTAAGATACTACTCTACTGCTACTACTACTACGTTTACTACAGCAGTATTAGTAGTAAAAGCAGAGAGGCTATAGGCCTGCAGGATTACAATGTACTGTATCTGTACTGAATCTAGTGATTGGGTCTGATGCTGTCACCATTACAGCATCAAGTCCCTCTGTCATGACACATCACAGTGTGTAGAGCACTGTGATGCATGGCTACTGCTGACTACTACCTGTCTGTTCTGTCAGTGTGCCCGATTTTTATAAGGCCAATTATTGCTTTGGTTGTTTTGAATGCCCCACTGTGGGCTGTGTTGCACTCACCCTTATTTCCATTCACATAGTATTAGTCCGGTTTAGGGTCAAGGGGAGCTGGTGTGAACAGGTGAGGCCAAATTGTTTATTTGGAGGAGTCAAAAAATGAAGTATTATGGGGTAACACAAAATAAAACCTTCCCTGCAAACAGTATGTAGCACAAGTTCTTAGTTCCTTGTATTTGGTGTCAGCATGCTTTACTATAGTCACATTTGCACATATGAGGAGGAAGGGAATCTACAGTATGTGCTTGCAGCGCTGACTAATATTCTAATCTGAAGCAAGTCGGTCAAGATGATAATGTTTAAAGTCAATTGTCCCAGTGGACGGAAACCAGTCATATTACTGGTAATTACTTTCCCACCAGCCCTTCCACAGTTAAACCTCTGTTTCCATGGCGACCAGTACTGGTCAATTAGGATGGAATTCTCGCCAGGAAGCACTTGTATCATTCAGAGCGTATCGCGTATTTTTCCTTGTTATAATCTCATTTTGTCTGGTCTGATTCTCCGAGGCTCTCAGGCTCATCTGCATGCCTCAAGATCTCTCATGTTTGTATCTGAAATGTAGCTACAGTCATATCATCCTCACATCTGCTAAATACAAAGATATCACACAATCTGTCCTCAGGTTATTTTATGGTGCGTGCAACCAACCACTTTTTGCATGGTGGAAAACAGAAATAGAAGTGCATACAGGATAATATATACTGTATAATAGATTCTGAGAATATTTTCACCCTGCTGTGGTTGCTTGCCTTGTTACCAGGTAGAGTATACTGACCAAGTGCCTGGATGTCCTGTTATCAATTAATACTGTAACAATAGTGTTTTTTAACCCTCATGTCGCCCTGGGGTCAAAATTACCCGCAAAAGGCAAATAATAATAAAATCATTATAAATTATTAACCTAATTTTAACCTAACCATTTTGACACAAGGACAACGGGAGGATTAACTTGCAATAATTACCTGCAAAAGAAGGTTAGCAGTAGGTTAGAGAAATGGCCTTTCGACAGGAGGGTTAAGTCATTGGTAGTATTAAGAAAAAACTACTGCTGGTGTTCTAGTAAATGTTAAAATAAACTGGTAGTTTATTTGAAGTTTTACTAAATTAAGTGCATGTTGGGTATGACATTAGCTGTTGTGCCAAGCTGAATGATGGTATATCCAACTATGTGAAGAGTTTTGAATAATGTATTGCATAACGCTTGTTAGCAATTGTAAAATAAATATACTGTACTACTCTACTAATGTTTGCATCCTTTGAAAGTATTTGGATTGAAATCTGATTGAAGTTGTTATAGGAGACCTGCATTGACCCTGTCATGACTCATTTCTGTCACACGTTCTAATTACTTCTGGACAGTAGAGGAACTTAAAGCATTTTTGGGTCAGACATCACAAGTCTTATCATTCAAGAGAGATCAGAGAAGAGGGGAAAACCAGGGTGAAATGGAGAGTGAAGAGATACAGTCGTGTGTGTGTTGTGTGTGCGTGTGTGTGCGGGTGTGAATATATTTGTGTATATACAGTAAATGTGAGCGTATGAGTTTTCAGGCCTGTGTATGCCTGTGCGTGTACCTGTATGTGTGTGTGTGTGTGTGTGTGTGTGTGTGTGTGTGTTTCTGTAAGCTCAAGTGGAGTTAGCCAGGTCTCAAAGGAGAGACAGAGTTTCTAGTTCTTGGGGGAAAACCAGTAGATGGTCTGGACTCAAAACAGCATAACATGACCATTGTCTCTCCTGCACAGTCTATTTTTATAAAACTATGCTTCACCTAACAGAGTTTCTGTTTTCTAGGCTGCCTGCAAATACTTTTTACACAAGGTAGTGTACTTATATACCTATAGCTTCAGGACTAAACATACTGTAGCTTCTAGATATTTCAGGATTTAGTGTGAACCTTATTACAGGATTGCTGAAACAAAATGTATGACCCGTTTATCCTCTTAGTTAAAATAATATGTTTGTCTTTATTAGAACTTGGAATATTTTACCTGGAGAAATAAATCATAGCCATTCCTCCATAGATGACCATCTTGTTTAGATTATTTATGGTACCTATAATATGTGGCGGAATGTTCCAACCCTTTCACAAGACGTTGCTTAGTTAAATGTTATGTAGCTGAAAGAACAACACTACACAACACACAGCATTTACAGCTCAGTGCTGTATTAATGACAAGGTTGCTAGATATATATATATATATATATATATATATATATATATGTGTGTGTGTGTGTGTCTGTGTGTGTGTGTGTGTGTGTGTGTGTGTCACATTTACTGGTATTGACATTGATAGTGCATTTTGCAAGCCAACTGCATCAATGTGAAAATGTGTGGTTTCTCACAGGCATGTGCAGCCTGACAGAGACAGGATGTTTTGCACTGTGTCTCTAAACAAATCAGCATGCCAGGGCTGCTGAGAAAGCACAAACGTGTGTGTTTTATTGTGGTCCATCAGAAGTTGGGCACCTATTCTCTTCCTGTCGAGCAAAGCCTCTGCTCCGGTTGTCTAGTTGACAGTGCTGCCTTGTCTCTGTAGCGTATGTCTAGAATACATTCAGATAGCCGATAAGGCTTCTGGCTGGGCGTGTACATGTTGTGCTCACATGTATATCGGACATGATCCGACACCATCTTTTATGGTTGGCTTGCAGTAGATGCTTTGTGACTGCGACTGCAGCGTAGGAATGCATGCATTTAACCTGAGCAGAGTTCTAATTAGCCAGTTAAACACCTGTCTTTAGTTTACAAGTCCATATGAAATGGGCTTCTGGCGAGTTCCTCTTGAAACAATGTTTCCCCCACCAGACATAACGGTCTAAAGAGCATTAGTGTTTCCTGCAAGAAGTGACTTAATCAGCTGAATAACCCAAAACGCAAGCTGTGTGGTTTTTAAGTTGACTATAACTCCAGAAAGGTCACACCACTCCACAGCACTATTTGTGTACTTAATACTGTCAACAGTAACAAACATGGTAATCAAATCTAATATTACCATTAAGCTTTTAAAAATATCTGTCTAGCTTTACATCTATCCTGTACATTCCACGTTTTACAATATTCTACCCACCTACATGTCACTGTCTAATTGCCTGTTCTTTCTTTAGCCTTCATCTGTCTTCTTCTCTATGTTCTCCTCTCTTAATCCCTCATTCTTTCCTAATGTCATACCAGGTTTCCTATAAACCTCAGCCATTATTATTGTAAATGTTCCACTGTAGGGAACATTTGTATATGTGAGTGTGTACACAATGCCGATAAATGTACTGAACAACGGATTAGAAGAGATGAATAGCTCTTTGACATTTGTTATGACTGTGATGCTCACGACTGGCGTGTTAGCCTGATACCAGCAGGGCTGTGCACTGCCAGGCCTCAGTGTGTGTGTGTGTGTGTGTGTGTGTGTGTGTGTGTGTGTGTGTGTGTGTCTCCCAGCTTAATGACTCATTCAGAAAG
>JAODUG010000005.1:1972201-1984806 GCA_027564795.1 Aphredoderus sayanus | reverse complement strand
AAATCAGCTGATTGTGCAAGACAGATATAATAATAATAATAATAATAATAATAATAATAATAATAATAATAATAATACTGTGTTTTATTATTTCACATACCTACTGTACTGCTCATATTGAGCATGTTGTTTAGCATGTTAGTTAATTAGCTATCAATTTGCTGTTCCACAATGTTCCACTACTCTACTGAGCGTTCTGTGTTTAATATCCAACATGGGCATACAGCATGTGCTCCTTAATACAGTACACTCTCTAAGCCACTTTGTATACAAAGTGAGTGAATTGTAAATGCACTCTGCAGAGCCCCAGTTCAACAAGGACCAGCCAGTGTTCACGCACATCAACTCCAGCCACGCCCGCCTGAACCTGCAGGGCTGGGCCAGTGGGGGCTGCCCTATCAGTGCCGTCACTCTTGAGTTCAGACCTAAAGGTTTGTTATGGCTTTGAACTATGTACATGTGTAATATGTACCTGTGTCTCAATGGAATGCTACGCTACCCTGGTATGTGTGCTCTTTCCAGGGACCTGGGCGTGGCAGACTGTCCGCACCAATGCCACCACAGATGTGTTTCTGGCAGACCTGCGTGAGGCCACCTGGTATGAACTGAAAATGAAGGCCTGTAACAGCGCTGGCTGTGGCAACCAGAGTTCCCAGTTTGCCACACTGGACTACGATGGCAGTAAGTAAATTGACATATTGATATGATGTTTAGTGGTCAGAGAACTGAATTACTGTAACTAAGTGCATTTCTGTAAAGTGGGTCAGTATTTCATCCTTTCCCTGTTAATTGCACATAGGTACTATTCCACCGATCAAATCGCCCTTAGAGAAAAATGACGACGTGAAGAAGCTGTTTTCTATTGGTTGTCCTGTGATCTTGGTGACTCTGGGCGTCGCTCTCCTCTTTATCATCCGCAAAAAACGCAAAGAGAAAAGGCTGAAGAGACTGAGAGGTGAGAAAAGCGTAGGACTGGGGAAGTAAATCGTACGTTTCAGAAAAGAAGGCCGGTCACACAGTCTCCAGAGACAATGTGTCAATAAGTGAATGAAAATCATAATTTGCATGCATACAGTACAGCAAGCACAAAGTGAAATGCCTAATATAATACATGTTTTCTATGTGCTGTAAAGCTTAACTTCTTTTATGTTCAATGTCTCTATTAGATGCTAAAAGCCTGGCTGAGATGTTGATCAGGTAAGACTCCAATTATCTGGTGCGTTAAAAGCATGAAACAAAAGTGGCAGTAGAATAATTCACAATCCTCTTCACTGATCCTCATAATTCAAAGAATCATCACAGTAATTCTGGTGTGTGTGTGTGTGTGTGCGTGTGCGTGTGTGTGTGTCGTTTTCTTGGAGCAGTAAGAACAACCGTAGTTTTGACACCCCAGTTAAAGGACCCCCTCAAGGTCCACGGTTACACATTGACATTCCCAGAGTCCAGCTGTTGATAGAGGACAAAGAAGGCATCAAGCAGATTGGTGAGCGTCTGTTCACTTTTAACTTGTGTCTGTGTGTGGATATAACATCTGGAGGATGTTGCAGTCTGCATTTACAATATACTTGTTGCTGATAGGAATCATACAAAAAGCATCTTAAATATATTTGTCTCAACCTTACAATGCAATTCTTGAAAAGCATTTCCTCCACTTGCTTCAGGTGAGGACAAAGCCACTATTCCTGTGACAGACACAGAGTTCAACCAAACAGGAAACCCTCAGAGTTTCTGCACTGGGGTGTCTGTCCATCATCCTGCTCTCATACAGAACACTGGCCCTCTGATTGACATGTCAGACATCAGGCCAGGAACCAGTGAGTGCTCATCTCTCTTCATTTTGACTAGGATTACTTCAGTCAGTCTTCCAATTAAGTCTAAAGGTAAACCTGTACAGTATGTACATCTGGACCCTACTGTAACAACTGTTTAAAGAATCATATTTTTACGTAAGAATCGAGAACATTGTGCTGATACCGGTGGTGTCACTGTGGCAGGATAATCTAATGGTAACAGTGCTGAATTCTAAAACGAAAGGTCTTGGGTTCAATCCCCACATGCATCTGGAGCAATCTGTTCTTTCATACTTGTAATTGTTCTCATTGTAAGTTGCTTTGGTTCAAAGCATCTGATACTTTACCTACTGTAATTGTAAATCTCTATTTGTTTTATATTTACTTGTGATATATGCTGCATCATAGATACTGTAGATTGCTAATTTATTGTCCTTAACAAGGAGATTTTCTACCATCTGTACAAATCCTCACTTTACAATAAACGCATCCACATTTACCGTAGAGTGTGTCCACACAAACATTTTAAACACATAACAATGACAAAAGAGTTTTTGTTAATAAACCTTATGACAGAGGGGACTCAACTCCTGCCATACCCATCCGGCTGCCATCACAAAAGCATGAGTCAGAAGGAACGGAATCATTAGCCAGCCAGTCAAGTTCACCTTGAGTTTAGCGTGACGTAGTTGACCTAGCTTAACACGAATGACTGACGGCCACGCCCTTCCCTCTGTGGACCACCAGACCCTGTGTCCAGGAAGAGTGTGAAGTCCACCCACAGCATCAGGAACCGCTACTCCAGCCAGTGGACCCTGACCAAGTGCCAGGCCTCCACCCCAGCCCGTACGCTCACGTCAGACTGGCGCACTGTGGGCTCTCAGCATGGCATCACAGTCACAGAGAGCGACAGCTACAGCGCCAGCCTCTCACAGGACACAGGTGGGCACCTGCATCCCTTAACGCAATGGGTATCCATGGGTACCCATGTATTCCAGATACTCTCGAGGGGAATCTGTAGAGACGCTCATCTGACTCAGCATCATCTCACTAAAGAATGAAAGGCTTCTTCTTCTTCTTCTTTTTCTTCTTCTTCTTCTTCTTCTTCTTCTTCTTCTTCTTCTTTTTCTTTTTCTTCTTCTGAGTCAGTTTAGGGACACTTGTTAATTTTTATAATTTCTCATTTATTTGATCAGGGACAATTCACAATAAATGTATTACAACAGTTTTACATTAGTTTGGAAAAGACATGTTCTACTGTAGTCCCTGTGTAGAATGCAGCATACTGCCAAACAGCATACAGTGTATGTATATTGTTCTTAACTGTCTTGTTTGTTTCAGGTGTTTATTGTATATAATGACCTGACTTCTTCTTGCCAGATAAGGGCCGCAACAGCATGGTGTCGACGGAGAGTGCCTCGTCCACCTACGAGGAGCTGGCCCGGGCCTACGAGCACGCCAAGCTGGAGGAGCACCTGCAGCACGCCAAGTTTGAGATCACCGAGTGCTTCATCTCCGACAGCTCGTCCGACCAGATGACCACGGGGACCAATGACAACGCGGATAGCATGACCTCCATGAGCACCCCCTCGGAGCCGGGGATCTGCCGCTTCACCGCCTCTCCGCCCAAACCACAGGACTATGATCGCGGCAAGAATGTGGCCGTACCCATTCCACACCGTGCTAAGAGTAAGCTCACATTGGGTTACAGTCACATGGCTTGTATGTTATTGTTGCCACCTGCCAGTTCTGATTTAGAAGGGTTAGAGGAGCTGGAAATAAATGGAAATGGAAATGGATGGACGGATGGATGGATAGATGGATGGATAGATAGATAGTATAGTTTCATAAAAATCTATTATTTGTAGGAATTAAAAAAGTCTTCATCTTTACACATACTGTTTGTAACAAAATTAAATATTTAAACTACTGTCATATGTACAGGAAACAGTGTGACACACAGCACAATGAAATGTGTGTTTGTAATCCTCCCAACAGCATCAGGCAACCATTAAACCAGAAAACAAATACAAATAAGAGACAAATAAGAGAAAAATAACACAAATAAGAGACAATAAGAGACAAATAACACATTAAAAGATATAATATAGTATAATATAATATAGTATGGTGAAACCATTGAATGTAAACATACAGCGCCATGCCTACTGTAACAGCTCTGGATGTGTCACTGTCCAACAGGTGACTATTGTAACCTGCCCCTCTACATGAAGACAGATCCGTTCTTCAGGAAGCAGTCGGAGCACCACGACCCGTGTCCGGTGGTGCCGCCCAGGGAGGCGTCCATCCGCGGCCTGGCCCAGCGGGCCTACCACAGCCAGGGCCGCCACGCGGCCACGGACTCTGCCAAGCAGCAGGCCCTCACCATGGGCCACCCAGGCCTGGCCAGCCTCACCTCCTCCGGGGCCTCGTCCTCTGGCGGGGGAGGAGGGGCCACGGGCGGGGGCGGGGCCTCCGCCAGCTCCAGTAGCTCCACGCTGCCCCAGAGGACTCTCACCATGCCCTGCTCCTCCTCCTCCTCCTCCTCTGCCGCCGCCCAGGGCGCCACCGCCGCCGCCGCTACGGCAACCTCCGCCGCCGCCGGCGCGTCTTCGTCCTGCTCCTCCTCCTCTGGAGGAGGGGGAGGAGCAGCAGGGGGAGCCGCAGGGGGAGGAACCCCCGGAGGTGCCTCCTCCTCCTCCTCCAAGATGGGGGGCTCCAGGGACTCTCTGCTGGAGAGCAGCTCCTCGGGCCTGGGCAGACTGCAGAAGCAGAGGGATGGAGGGACGGGGGCCTACTCCAAGTCCTACACGCTGGTGTAGCGCCGCACTAGAACCCTTCTGTAACACGCTGGTGCTGTAGGAGCCAGCATTCGCCTCTTGGGGGGGATAAGGGAGTGACGGACACACACATGCACACTTACACACACACACACACACACGCACACGCACACGCACACACAGCCGACCCAACAAAGTCTGCAGTGCGGGGATGGGGGTGGAGCTGGGGCTGGTTGAGGCCCCCGTGGATATTACTGTGTGATGGGGGTGAGATTGGGGTCTTCATAGCACAGGGGGATTGCCTTTCTTTCTGCCTGATTTGCATTTTATTCTAACGGGATCATCCTTAGCTAATCTCTTCTGGCTCCGACCTGGAGACAACTTGCCGGAACCAGACATATACCCATTCCTCTTTTCATATGACCTTCATTTTCCGTCTCCTACAGTATACTCACTTTATTCTGATAAAGATACTTATGCACATTGTTTCTGCAGTATGTGCACTTGTGTTCTTGAATTAAGAGGGTCGTTGTTTGAGCAGTTCCGACAGACCTGAGTCGGATTGCCAGGGTTTCTTTTCCTGGTTTACACTGGAAACAGAGCTCATACCACAGTGTATTGGAGCAGCTGGATGCTTACATTGTATGCATAAACTACTCATTCTTATTAGCGAGGCTATTCTGTTATGGACTCCCGCATATAGAGGGGAAGTGATCTCCCAACGACATGCCTCTGGTCATGGCAAGGCAATAGGTGACACAGCGTACGGACGGGGTAAACGGACGGACTCTGTAGGTTCACAGACTCAAAATGAGATCGAGATTGAGATGAAGAGAAGGACGAAAGATTGAATCCTCACCTTCCGAGCGTAAGATGAATCCATCCTTTTTTTCCCCTCCCAATTTTCCGTTGAGTTTTTGACACTGCAAGTATATTGTGCACTAAGGAAAGGTTAGCGTGGATCCATGTAACACAACCCTCACAAGCCTGCGTGTGTGCGTGTGGGTGTATATGTGTAAATATATATATGTATACGTGTGGCAGGCGCCCACTAACAGTGGACCTTTTCAAATCAATCAATGTATGCTGACTCCTTAGGCAAGATGGCTGTGTCATAACTGTCCCCCTGGGTCATTTTAGTAGCTATGAAAGGGGATCGGGGGACAATGCTGACAGTGCTGATCATGGAACACTATAGGATCCTGGATCAGTTGAGAATTTTAACCTTTGGTTTGCCAGTGGTTGGCAGCATTTCCTAGGGGATGAGGTTGAGGTAGATGCGAAGAATAACAACAATAGATGAGATGAGGAAGAAGGGGTGTCTCCCCACAGTTCTCTCTCTCTCTCTTTCTCTTTCTCTCTCTATTTTTGTGACCCTACAGGAGGAGAAGGTAGGGAACCGTTAGTTTGTAATTCTGGTGCCACTATTCTTAAGCCTACAATCACCCCCTTCACAATCCCACAAGTCCATTCTACCTATTGAGTCTCACTGTGACCTACTCCTAGCACCCTGCTAGGCAGCAAGACAGACTGATAAGACAGATACCACGCACAGACTGGTGAAAATTCTGTTGTTATTTGACAAGGTGAATGACAAGACAAAAAGTAGAGCAAGTTCATAGAAGTATTTACAAAGGGTTTGTATGAGATGATCTGTGAATTTCAATTATGAACACATAAAGAAACTGAGGCAGTTGTATACTGTAATGGAGAGGGGCTAGATCGTAGAAAGAGAGAAATTCTGTATTTGTTTCAGACAGAGGTGGTCTCAAAAGCAAATTATGTTTCAGTTCCTCCACCTCACTGAAATAATTTGTAGCTTTGCGCATGGTACTCTATCTGTTAACTCTTAAGTTTGGTTATTTCGTTTTCATTTTCCTCCCAAAGCATTGTCCCATAATAAGGAACGTTCCAAAAAAGAGTTGCTCCAAATGTTTTGCCATAGTAAAACATAACATCAGGGCTCTCGCAATAGAAAAAAATAAAAAAAGATATGATATATGTTTGTTTTCAAAAGTATGTACATATATATTTCTATTCAAATATATAGCAAATATATGAATATTGAAAAAGCAGAGAAATATAAAGCCGTTCTAATTGAAAATATATATAAAAGATCACAAGACAATCGCTCAGAGTGGAAAAAGGCAAGAAGCAAAGGTGGATATAGAAGGGGGAAGCTCATGACGTAAACGGGTAGCGCATCTGGGATGGAGAGGTCTCAGAGAAATGTGGTGTGAAAGAAAGTTAGTTGTGGGTTTATGAGAAACGATACAGGGACCCCTTGTATAACTGCAAATGGGTCAGTTGCATTGCCCATAACAGTAAAGTAGCTAGCAGAACTGACAAGCACAGTAAAGTCAAGTTATATTATGAGATTGTGTTGTTGGTTAACTGTGGTCTATGGCTCAGTGCAGCAAGTGTGATGTTGAAAAAGAAAAGAGTAAAACAAAGACAGTCTATACAATAAGTGAGCCTAGTGTAAAGTGTTGTATTGTACCTTCCAAAGGTGTGTTCACAAACTCAATGCCATGACTATATTTAATGAGGACAGACTGACATAATTTCTGTTTTGTATCTGTCTGAGCATCTAGCTGTCTTTCCTAAATGCTACGACAGCAGTCTAACACACATACTGTCCAGATAAGAACTGTTCATAAATGGCTGTATTAATACTCCCTGGCTGTTCAAAACTGGACAGCATTTGGAGTATCTGCAGAAAAAAGAGAATTTTTCTCTTTCTGTTATTGTTGTTATTATTATTATTACAATGCCTTTACATTTTGGCTTTTGCTTTATGGGTTATGCAAATTATTTTCAGAAACGCACTAGTGTCACAACAAGGGAAGATGCTTGTTTAAAGCTCCATTAAGCAAATATGTAAGCAATATACCGTCTGCCATTAGACGGTATATTGAAGGCTGGTGTCCTGTAACAACTCTGCATCCACAGCAGCTTTGTTGTTATTTCAAGTTGTCTATTCTCTTACTATCAATTTGATCAGAATTGTATGAAAATTCAATTGTAGTATGCCTGTTTCAGCCTTCTTCACTTGTTTGCTGAAACACAGAGGCTACTGGAGCAAAAAGGCAGGCTGACTGATGGATATCAGATATCAGAAATACTGTAGATATACTGCATACTATATCTATAGTATCAGCAGTGTTTTGGGAGCACATGGCGGTGGGAAGCATAGCCTCCACCCATGCAGTTTGTGTTGAAATCGTTATTACCCCCTCCCACTGCTTAGTGGAGGTTTAAGCAAGCAGAAACTGGGACATTCTTACACCAGTTTGAGTACTGAATAGCATCTTGAAGCAAACTCCTGCCAACTTGAATTCCCTGGTTCATTTAGTGTAAAAAAAAATCAAGGATTTTGGGTCAGTTTGCTACTTATTAATTATATTGTGTACCTTAAACAGGTGAACGACACAATCAAACTGACTCAGAATCCCTTTCTGAAAGTCCAATAACGTGCTTTTGACAGAATCGTTGCTACAGTATGTTTAGTTAACTAATCAGGCCGTCCCCTTCACTGTACCCTTGCCCTCTACACAGCATAATTTCTACCCAACAACAGAAAATGTGTGTACATAGGAGAGTGTTTTGTATAAATGAGTACTATTTTCGACATCTTCAGAAGAAACCAGGGCACAATGTAAACTTTGAATTAAAGTTATTGTAATGAAACAGAAGAGAATTAAAAGAATTTTAAAAAAGCTATAGAATTATACTGCTTTATATCTTGATTTATGAAACAGTTGAAACATGCCAGAGTGGACCATAACGTTTTGACAATATATGTTTCTTCTTTTACAGGTGGTTTGGTTGAATTCTTTCCCTTTTTTAAGTTGTCACAGGTTGCTTAATTTGGAGTTTTTTTTTATTCCACTTTTTTGAGGAAAAGCGGCATTGCATGCTTTGAATATTTTGCTGGTTATAAAAGAAAATGGGAAATGGAGAATTGAACAATTTGACAAGGGGTTAATTAAAAAATGCAGACAATGTTCCTTAAACTTTTATGGGGAAACGTTGCTTCAATTTGCAATTGCTTGTGTTTAACTCTACATTTTCTTTTCTATGAAAACAAACAAAAACAGAAAAAGAGTACTCCAACACCTTGTGCAATAAAGCTAACTTTTTATGAACTGTGAGTGTTATTCATTTCTGTCACAAGGTCACACTGTTGTCTTACTTACAATAGAACTTTACATTTTTGCAAAGTTCTTAAATGTAAAAAAAAAAAAGAAACTCTATAATCTAGAGATGATTCACATCATGACTGACCTAAAAGATATAGAACGTAGAAAATACTAATGCTGTCAGTATGTATTATATGTCGCAACAATCAATAATTCAATTGAAGTATATTTAAGAATTAACTTTTCACACTCCCATACAGTAACGTATCCAATGCATTACTTCCTGTTACACCTGAGTGCAGGGACAGTGTTTGGAGGGGCCTGCCATGTCCTCTTCCAAATCCATATTTCAAAAACATAAACATAAAAGAAACAAGCTATAAAAACACAATAAAAGTTAACTTTGTTATTCTTTTAACTGCGATCTGGACTTAGCAGAAATCTATATATGTGTGGTTGATACATTATGGGATTTATGACTATACTGAAACTGATTTCATTAAAAAAAATCATTCCAGGTTCACAGAAAAAGTTTATATTAATGCTTTTTAAAGGATTACATTATAAGAATTTACATTACATAAAGAAAATATTTTAGTTTGTAACAGACATACATACTGTACAACAGTATGTATTTCCTAACATACCTCACAACCTCACAACCTCTTCCTCATCACAGCACTGCAAAAACATTCCGTGCACACACACAGCATATTCGCATACAGAAAGTAAAATGATCAGCTGTGAGAGTTGTGATGTGATATTAAATGTACATAATATAAATCCATTTCAAACTATAGTAAGTGTGTTGGATATTAACTGTATTATATGGTTGCCTGTGCCTGTTCAACTCATTTCCCCCTTTCATTTGTTCTTCTGTTTCTTTACTCTTCTCTACTTTCCATTTTTTTGTTTCTTCTGCTGGAACTTCCTGTAGTGATTCTGGATGGTTGCGGCAGCTTTGTCGACCTCTATAGGGCTGAGCGGTGGTGCAGGTGAAGTGCCATTGGTGGCAGTGCTACTGGAGTCTGAGCACGACAGGAAACAGGGGATAGCCAGAGTGGCAGAGGCAATTGCCATGGAGGCATGGTCTGCAGCAATGATCCAGTTCAAACACATGACATACATGTTAGCCTTGGTTTCCTGCAGGCTACACCAATGATATACAATTTGAATCTAATATATTTTATATGATATTCATCCAAGTCCAAAATAAAATGTATGCTAAACATAATGGTTACAAAACATCCTTTATTTCTATGAACTACAGTATATACGTCTTCCTATATTAAAATAACATGATGCTATGGTTGATAACGTTATTAGTTTGTGGCCTCTGAAAGTGTCAAATTTGTATCCATTTTATTAGGCAGCCATTTTTAACTTAAAGTTGAACTGAAATGAAAATGCTTTTTGTTAAGAAATTAATATACTTTATTTGGTCTTGCTTGTGTAGTAGTTTTTTGTATAAAAATCCTCTTTAACAAAAATAATATATTTATATTTTGCTGAATATTATATTGTATATTTTGTTAAAAAATATATGATCATAATAAAATAAATTCCATTGAAAAGGAAGAACATTAACTAAAGTCCAAGCAGATGTGACAGATGTCAATGTTTTACCTTCTTTTGAAAAAGTATATCAAATAAGTCATCCTTTTGATTCATATAACTGATTTTTATATAACTGAAAATGTATATAACTGAATTTATAAAACTGAATAAGATAATATTTGTTGTTACTGTAGATACTTACTCTTTCTATGGACACCTATGCTGTTTTTTCTGAAGTCGCTATCAAACTGTGAAAGGACATTATATGGACATAAATTACAGTATACAGCAGCAGCAGCTTTATTCTTAAGCATTCCAGATACAGTACAGACAGGGAGTTCACCTAGATAGGTATCATTACTGGAATGTTCCCAAAAACACAACTGAAACATTCTTTGCATAGATTGCAGAGCCTGAATCACACATATGTACCTTTACACATGCATGCAGCTGTCTCAAAATGACCAGACTACAACAAGAAAATGAAAACAAGTGGAGTGATCTAGAACATTTTAAAAACAGATCAAAAATACAATATTTATACACGGTCCTTCTTGACTATCCACATGAATTATAAAAAAAAGTCCACTGTTCACATACACCTGGGCCTTTGTGTGTGCCTATGCCATTATGTGCAACTGCATGTAAACTGCCAACCACAGTAAGAGCAATGACCTCACACAAATCCACCTTAAAAGGGATTACAACTATACAGTAGGTCAAGCAGTGCCAGGGGCTGAGAACTGCATCAGTCAGGCCTGCTTATATATTTGTCTGGCTGGGTCTTTTATTGACTCCCGCACACCAAACAAACTGAGTGAGGGAGAATAACAGACTGTAATCCTCTCAATTCTCTCGTCTTTTACCTGTTGTATTACATAACCTCCATGGCTACCTCCTAGTTACTTATCTTCACACTGGCAGTATGTTTGATTTGTCATTATTACAGTAAATGCTTTTCTCTTGTATGCCTGTGTCTTTCTCTCTGTCTCATGTACAGTAGTATTTGTGTGTGCGTACATGCATGTGTATACTGTACGTGGGTGCTTATTGTATGTGTTTTAGACGCATATTATTACAGTCTTTCTGTTTGACACCATAGCTGTGCGTGCATGCATGTGAGTCTCACCTCATCTAATCGGCTGACCCTGCGGGTGTGAGACACAGAATGCACCTGCCAGGGCAGAGGCTGAGAGACCATGTAAGGAAAAGGGTCCTTCTGTCGCACAAATTGCACACCTAACTATACAGTAGAGACAAATCAAAGAATTAGTGCGTGTGTGTGTGCATGTGTGTATTCTTTTGGAAACATAAAATACATTTTAAAATCACAAACTAATTATCAGTATATTAATTAATTGATTTATTTATTATATTACACTGTATGTTCAATAAGGAGGAGGAATGTCATGACAATAAATTCTTATTACATTAAACCGTAGTATACCTCTCTAAAATATTATTAGAATGATCATTACTGTACATTTACATTAGTATAGCAAATACACAATATTACAAATAAATGCTACAGTACATAATGGTTATCTTACCGACTCTATGGCTCTGACCATGACATACATGGCTGTCATCATGGTGACCAACATCTTAACAGCTTCTTTAGTGTTCGTTTTAGTGCTTAAGGATGTTTCTGTAGTCCTCTTCAGGTTACAGCTGTTTCCTCAGTCCCTCTATTGGAAAAAGCCCTCAACAATCAATAACAATCAGGGATGCAGTGGGCAGTTCAGGTAAAGGACACTTAGACTGCCAAACTCACGCAACATGGAGTTTGCCCATTCTTTTAAGTTGTACATGCAGTCAGAGACAAACACACACACACAAGCACGCACTTTAGTAGCACACTCTATGACACAAGATGGTAAGACTGCTAAAGAGCTTTGAAGAACAAAAATAGAGAAGCAGTAATCTTTTCCTCTTCACTGCAACACTTATCTGTCAGCTGTGCTTTTTCTTACAAAGCCATTAGGAAAGATTTGGCTTCATATTTAAGGCAGGATATACAGGCATTGGCAACATAATAAATACATTTAACCTTTCTGATTGACCTTTTTCATTTATTATCCTAATGCCAGTTTGGTATCTGAATGCATTCATTATTAAGACAGTATTTATGCTTTTGAGAAATAAGACAATTACATTACAAACTCTTTAATAGTTTAATAAACGAACATATTAATCTGATTTACTTTCTGGTAAATCTTGGCTTGAATGAAGACGTGGCATTGCAATGAACTGAATTTGGCTTAACCCTCGTAATGTACTCAGAAATCTCGCTTTTGGCCACACGGCGGCGCCATCTGATTGTGTATGATTTATGT
>JAODUG010000005.1:1923707-1939253 GCA_027564795.1 Aphredoderus sayanus | reverse complement strand
AACACACAAATCATACACAATCAGATGGCGCCGCCATGTGGCTAAATACTATATTTCTGAGTACATTACGAGGGTTACATACCTCTATAAAATAGTGTCATCTTACACACTACCACTTCGTGAACTCTTATAATTATTCAGCGCAATTAGACACCCCTTAATGTCCTCTGTTTAAAACCATAACCATAATATTATTTAAAACATATTGCCATTCTTATGTCATGCATTTGTGGGACTTTGAACGATGAAATAATATAACAGTGTAAAATATAAAATGAGGAAGCCTATATCATTCATCCAAAAATGACAGAATAAATCCTGCATAGCCAGAAGCTGATTATAAGATCATAGGAATATAAAAGTAATATAATATAATGAGATTATAATAAGATCTCAGTGAGTATTACCTGTAGCAGATGAGCCCCTAGGTGCTGCTCAAACATGTCAGTGGCCAGAGAATGGGATGAGCGTCTTACTGCGGAGAGAAAGGAAACAGCACTCAGGTCACTGACTGGCATTAACATTCACTCTTTGACACCCACGCTGAAACATGCTGACTGTGATAGTCAATATTTCAGACAAATCTCTACAGGCTAATAGCTTCATAGCCATGATAATCATAATGATGATCAAATGGTAAAATATCTATTGGCATGAGTCAAAGACCCTGCTTGCACTATTTATATGGTATAGTTTATTATGCAAATGGTTAAAAAGAGAATGTTTTGCTTGGCCAAAATCTTTTTATTTCCATCCATCCATCCATTCATCTTTTTTACAAAGCTAATGATGAAGCGGGAGCGATGTCCCTTGCACTTAAATAAGAACACAAGTGCTTTATGAATCCTCCAACGCTGTAAAAGAATGAAAATAACCAAACACCAAGACATTCTTCACCCCGTTTGTGGTGTAGAATGGCACAGCAGCTGCTTAACACTGGAGAGAAAATGTTTGTCTGACATTGATATGTAACACCAGGGCTGTTACACCACACTCAGAGCCATAACAAACAATACATATCTAAAATAATCAGAGGGTGGGATTTGTACTGCGGCAGCATTAGCACTTGTCCTTGGGTGTGTCCTTAAATATAAAGTGGTTGAAAACAGATTGTTGGAACAGGGAGGCAGGCCTATAAAAAGAGGAAGGCACCCTCCGATTTAAACAAACACAGCCAGGGGAAATACGCACGGACAACTGTGAAGGCAAAGTAATTCAGTTTCATAACACTGCATCTTTGAAATCTGCAAAAATGCATTGAAATGACAAGTGTAATTGGTTCGGTCATCACAGATAAACAAAGGGAACTACTCTAAATTTCAAACCATCAAAAAACGACTCAGCCCTTCATACGCTCAGCATTACACCTGTAATGGTGTGTCTTAAACCGAGAGTAAGGATGGGCACTGTGACACAAACAACATCCAGCTGCCCCAGACATGCACACACGCACGCACACACACACACACGCACACGCACACACACACACACACAGCGAATCTCCGCATTGCTACTCTTAATGCATCCCAAACACAAAGCTATCAGACCTGCTTCACTGCCAAAGTGGTGCTGTTTACCGAGGCAATTACAATACAAATAGAGTTGGAGGGGGTTCGCTAGGGGCGGGGGTTCAGGGGGGCTGTTGAAGATAGGTGCGAGAAGAGCGAAGACAGAGAAAACGTAAGAGCAGGGGGAAAAATGAGAAAACACAGAGAAAGGTGAACGTGATCACTCTCTCCCAGGTAAACACTGGCAGGGCTACACTGACATGGGAGATTCATTTACCACACCGCTGTATTCAGTGGTTTGCGTCAACAGGGATGCACAATGGCGCACGTGTGCCGCACAGGTTTGTATTGTAGTGTAGACAATACAGTGTAGGGATTAATCGCACTCCAAGCACTGTGTTTGGAACAAAATGTTCCCTCTCGATAGAGTGGGATCACAGCCACGTGTGTGTGTGTGTGTGTGTGTGTGTGTGTGTGTTGCACATATGTGTGATGTGTGCCTGATAGGTTGCCTTCCCCACCCCCATGTGGAAAAACAAGTATGTGCAAGAGAACTGTCCACATTTCCATGAGCATCTAAATATGTGTGTGTGTGTGTGTGTGTGTGTGTGTGTGCGCGTGTGCGTGAGTTTAAGGATCATCGGCTATCTGTGTCTGTATGTAGCTGCAAGGCTCAGGGAAATCAATACACGTTATGACAGGAAAATGAAAGCGCTGCTCTGGGTTACAACAGAACACAGAGGGAGGGTCCACACACACACACACACACACACACACACACATCCCCCAGCTGCCTGATGTGGTGAATAGAGCAGGGAGGCATTCCATTGGAGCCGCACATACATACACACACGCGCACACACACACACACACACACACACACACACACAGTCAGGCCCTCAATTAAACACACACACACCTAAGCAATACACACACACACACACACAGTTATGCATTCTCACGCTCACACCCAAACTCTACTGAGGCAACATGCCCCCCCTACCAACCCCCCATTAAAAAACACACATACATGAGCACGTACAAGCACGCACACACACACACACATATACACAAAGCCCATGGTGACAAACAGGGACACATACACACTCACATAAATACAGAGTTGCTGGACAAAGCGACAGTGGCATTGTGTGATTGGGGTCCCCCTGTGTGACAGAGTGGGAATATAAATAAGGCTAGGCCATTCAGTGCTATGAAAGGGGGTCTGGATCTGGGACCCTTCAGCCCAGCCAGTGACTGCGTGAAGGGGGGAGAGAGAGGGGGCCATCTCTCCCCCCTTCACGCAGTCACTGGCTGGACTCTCTCTCTCTCTCCCACACTCCCCCCTCTCTCTCTCTCCCACACTCCCCCCTCTCTCTCTCCCTCTCTCTCTCTCTCTCTCTCTCTCTCTCTCTCTCCCTCTCGCTCTCTCTCTCTCTCTCTCTCTCTCCCCCTCTCTCTCTCCCTCTCTCCCTCTCTCTCCCTCTCTGGCTGTCAGCTTTCCCAGCAGAGCGCCACTGAAGCAGGAGCTCCGGGGGTCTCGGTGACCAACCCCCATGACCAATATCAGAGATTCAGCGATGTGAAAGGGGGAGGGCATGTGCGCCCCCCTCCCCGACCCCGCTCATGCCCGTGCTTCCACGCGGATCCATAAGTGTGGGCCGGGCTGGGGTCCCGCGGGGTCCCGGGAGAGGACAGGCTGATCAGTAGCGCTGAGCAGTGTCAGGATGAAGGGATGCTGGGATGCCGTGGGGCCAGGGGGCTCTGACGGATGGGACTGCACACACACACACACACGTGCACATGCACGCACACACACACACACACACACACACACACAGACACACACAAATACACAGAGGGCCATTTATTAAAGGCTGCCATGGCACAATAGGGCAGCCAGGAAACGAAAACACTGGACCTGGACTGTGAGTGTGTGTGTGTGTGTGTGTGTGTGCGTGTGTGTGTGTTTGTGTGCATGTGTGTGTGTGAGAGAGTGTGTGTGTGACTGTGTGTCTGCGCACGTGCAATGGTGCCAATAGCAGTGGTCTAACAGTGGAGTTGGTATCTCGCCTAGAGAACAAAGACCCCTCTGTACTGGTAGCTAGTACCCCTGCTTCTTTGTGTGTGCCTGTGTGTGTGTGTGTGCGTGCATGCGTGTGTGCGTGTGCGTGCGTGCGTGTGTGTGCGTGCATGTGTGTGTGCATGCGTGTGTGTGTGTGCGTGCATGTGTGTGTGTGTGTGTGTGTGTGCGTGTGCATGTGTGTGTGTGTGCGTGCATGTGTGTGTGCGTGCGTGCGTGCGTGCGTGTGTCGCTCTGCGTAAAAGAGAGTGTGAACAGCCAGCAGAGGCTGAAATGACTCGTATCTTCAAAGGCTTTTAAGGCACTAAAACCTTAATAATTAAACTAAATAAAATGATTTCATTACAACAAACAGAGACACACAGTGCGTGCAGACGTGCGCACGTACAGTATGTGTGCAGCTGGGAGATATTTGATCACAGTGTTTCTGTCACAGTCCTGTTTCATTAGCTTCCCCCGGGCGGGCGGCGGGCTGTGGGGCTTCATTTCATCGGGGGAATAGGAGCCAGAACAGGACAGGGACTGATCGGACACGTTAATTATAGTCTGACTCACAGGTCAATTCTCCGGGTCTCTCCAGCGCTTCGCAAGAAGAAAAGATAGAAATTTCATTTGAATGATTTTCATTATGCTTCTGTCCAATACATAATTTAGTCCCTGTTAAGTCCATGAGCGCTGGGACTATAACGTACGCACACAGAGTGCCAGACAGACGGTCCACATGGTCTCCCCCAACCCCCACACACACACAGAGTCAACCTTTTAACCAGGTTAGGACGTTGCCATGGGAACCGCCCAGATAACAGACGCAGTGGCCCCCTCGTTCCTCGGGGTCTACATCTCCTCCTTTTGTCTCTCGAGTTCGCCTGCGGTTTGCGGAAGCCCGCTCCCAAAACGGCCCCACCGGCGGATCACCTGCCAGCCTGTTTGCCGGCCGACGCGCTGGTCTCCCTGCTCGACAGGCACGCGGGAGAAAGAGTGACCCCGAATGGCGACATCCTTTCTCTGGCGCAATTATCCCTTCACTCTGACACCCATCCCTCCCTCTATCTCGACATCTCTCTCTCTGTCTCTCTCTCTCTCTCTCTCCCTCTCTCTCTCTCCCTCTCTCTCTCTCTCTCTCTCTCTCTCTCTCTCTCTCTCTGTCTCTCTCGCTCCGCTGTCACTCCCTCGCTCCTTTTGCGGTCGAACATAATTTGAGTGCAATTAACTTCCCTTAAAAGCCCTGGCTGCCTTAAACGCTGTGAATTAGAGAGGAGGCAGAGACACTGGAAAGAGTATTACAGAGAAGAAAGGTAAGGGAGAGAGATAGAGAATGAAAGACACAGGGAGACGAGTGGAGGCAGATTGAAAGTCAATGTTACCCGTACTGGGCACAAGGCAAGCGAGACAGAAAATAACTGAGGCGGAGAGACGAGTGTTTGACCTCACTAACAGAGACAGTAAAACACTTCAGCTGGCCCTGTTGCTGGCAATGAGCTGTCATAGCATTGCACCTTGTAAAGCAGGGCTATCACATTGTGTGCCATGGAGAGCCCAGAGTAAACAGGCCTTTATTTCAGACAAACACCACACTCACATTATTACTCTGGCCCCTTCTTGTTTAAATACTCAACTTTTGTGAAATCCCTGACTATATATCACGAGTCCACACGCTGATATTCATGATTAAGTATTACATGCTGTACTCAAATATCTAAATAACGGTTTTGTCAAACTTGTCAAAACTGTGAAAACACAATGCCATGATACACTTTCTATACTGTATGTTAGAAATGCATGTTTTGAAATACAGCAGCATCCAATGCCCAAACAAACTCTAACACACAAAACATGCATCTGGTTCATTAAATACAGTAATCAAACATAGCATTCCACCCTCAACGTCAGTGTGTAGACTTGTACTGAGGTACGGTAGCTATACAGTCAAGTGCAACATGACTACAAGAGCGTGGCTAATCTTTAACAGATGCACGTGTAGGTGTGACAGATACACATAATCCTGCCACAGCAGGATTTACCAGGTGCCGAGCGGTTTTCAAATATGAATGATTTGAAATAGTGTATCCTTGGATACTACATGTAAAAAGTCTCCACACATACAGCACATACATAAACATTCATGCATGTGCGCGCACGCACACACACACGCACACACCTGGAATGGGAATGAAAAGGATCCCTGGGTCATTTTACTTTTCCTCCCATCGGCCTTTCCCTTTCATTCTGTCCCTCCTTCCCCTATCCGTCTTACGTCTCTCTCCTCCTCTTTCCCCTCCCTCCCTCCTTCTCTCTCCCTCTCTCTCTCTCTCTCCCTCTCTCTCCCTCTCCCTCTCCCTCTCACTCTCTCTCTCCCTCTCTCTCTCCCTCCCTGTGTGAAGGTCATGCAATTGATTTTCCTCTGTCTATTCATTTTTCAAGACTGGCTTTGAAACGTGGGAAGCAGACAAAAGCCACACTGCCCCCTCCTCTCCTTCGCCTCCGTCCCTTCCCTTCCATCCTGTGGGCCAGCCCTGCCTTCCTTCCCTCTCTGCTGGCCCTCGCGCCCGCCCCAAGCCCTTCCACCAGAGTGGTTGCCACAACAATTCATCCTTTTCCGATACCCTCCACTCCTTCCCTACCGCTCGCCTCATTCCACTTTCCATTTCTCCCCCCAGCCCCAGCCCCTGCCCCCCCCCCCTGCTTCCCGCTATCCACCCCTCGTCGCTCACAGCTGGATGTCTGACCACATTCCTCTGGTGGAATTAAAGCCATGTATCACACTTTAAACCCTGCCAGCGCATTGTGAGTAGACTTGTCCGAACGGGTGTCCACATTAGCATTGCATTCTGAGCCTGGCTGCACTGTGATTAATCAGGTTACCCAGACTGCTTTGTGACATATCCTAACATTCGCACACACATTCGTAATATCAGATCCCGCTCTACTATGCACTGCTATCACTACAAATCATATCATAACACGGAAATAAATCACACGTAATATCATAACACATTTTTTTTTTAAACGATAGGGGTAGTGTATACTGTATAATACATATAGACCCTGTGTGTACATGCACAGGCACGTCTTGCTACCATTCACAACCACTGAACAATTGTGACAGAAGATATGTATATTCTCAACCTGCAATTACAGTAGCATATATCAGTCGTCAATTCCTTGGTCTGTGTTTAAATCTGCGGTTCTCAAACTACGCCGTACCACTGCCGGTATGCCAGTCTCCCTCTAGTGGTATATGCAAGTGGTTTATGTTTATATGCAAACGATTCATGTTGTCATGCGTGTAAGAGTGTGATGCCATGTGTGATTATTTATGCCGGACTGATCCAAAGAAGAGCAGCTCGTTTTGCCGGTTACAGGCCGTGCATGCTGCTTTCCTCTGAAGACAACGTACTACAGCCTTCACAATACAAAAGCATGTACTTCACGTGCACTGAAAGTGCTCATCATTGTAGCGAGGGTGGAAAGCCGTGTAGGTAACATCGATCTTGCCATTATGCTTGTAGCGCACGTTTCCACAACACTACACCTACCAGTTTCAAAATATCATGTATTTTCGATCAAGGCCAAGGAGAAATGTGGAACACAGAGGCAATACAATACGCCATCTGTAAGAACACAGCCAAGGCCACTAGACTGTGGTAGTCTGTAAAATTCACCATGATCGTGGTGGTGTATAAGTCATAGCCAGGAACATTTTAAATGGTATTGCATGGTGGGGATAGCCAAAGCAGTCTTGAACATTATAGACAACAGCATAATTCACAAAGGAAGGAGAAATACAAAAAAAACAAAAAACATTAATTGGTTATTAGTTGACTATGCTTTTTAATCAGCGTGCATCTTATCAATTAATGCCATGATCACGGTTACTAATTAGGTACTGCCTTGGCTGAGGTTTGGGACTATTGGTAAGCTACTGATGATAGTAAATTGTGATGATGATACTTATTATTCTATTATAATAATGTTGTCTGCTTTATCAGGAGAGCCAGGTGCATATTTTATTAACCCACACATAGTCAAACACCCACATATTAACAATGCATAATCCAAAAATGTTTTGCCCCACATGTTCTCAACTTTTACATACAGCCTTTAATGCAGAATCACAGACAAAGACAATGATGCACATACACACATATAAACCTATAATTGTAGCTCCATCGTTTCCCCTCAGTAATAGTAGCAATTAGACAAGCTGTATAATTACACTGTCCTCGTTATATAGCTAATTTCTGTAATTACAAATCGCACCAATAGTTTCCTCCCTCTCTCTCTCTCTGTCTTTCTCCCTCTCTCTCTCTCTCTCTCTCTCTCTGTCTCTCTCCCTCCATCTCACTTTTTATCTCACACTCACTCTCTCTCTCTCTTTCTCTCTCTCTCTCAGAACCCATCAGGCCCTGAAGAGGGGCTTCCCCCCAATTACTACATATCCAGAGGAGGTGGGGGAATGTTTATACTGTATGTGCATATGTAATGCATATGGGTGAGAGTGTGTACTATATATGTACTGTATGTGCCATCACACAGGCATTCCAAAGGCAATTATAGGTGCTAATAGAGACTTGCATAATTGCAGAACAGCTCCTGGTTCCTGCAGAATTTGTGTTTTGTTGGGTGTTTCGTACTACTGGAAAATGGGACGGCCAGGGAGATTGTCTAATTATTCCTGTGGTTTGTGTCTACGAGTAACAGGCATAAATTACCATTGGGAAATGTATCCATTACATGCTTGTTTCATTTAAGAATATGTGTTTATATTGCTTTTATCTTTTATTGCCTGTCAACACACCAACAAAACCATGTATATATATATTAGTGTTTGGCAAGTTAACGCTTTATTATCGCATTAATGAATTAACGCCGACAATTATTTTATCGCGCAACGCAGTTTTTATCATTATTTTGAAAGGTCGTTGCTCACTGGCTCTGAATACATATACAGATTACAGACAAACCATATTCGCTTCAAGGTCTACTTTTCAATCTTTCGACAGGCGAGTTTAACCAATCGCAATGAACCATTGATGTCACATGACAAACTATTTACATTCTATTCTCTTTGCTAAATGCTATGTTGAACACCAAAAGGTGTACAGAATTATGACAACACATGGAAAAGTATCTCTGCATATCTCGGCTATGATTACAGTAATTTAATAGGCCTATTTGACAGTTGTTTTTAATAACAAGGTTGCATTGGTATTACATGGCACGCTGCGATTTCCCCATAGCACTGACGTGTCTCCAAAACATTTGAGAACCTGGCACTCATTGTTTCTGCTACTCCTGGCTGACACTCGCATGATTCTTTATAGCCTATTTTGTTGTTTTACAAAACAACAAAGATGCTGTAGGCTGTGTAAACTAGCCTATAACATAAAGGAAGACACCACAGCAACACACACCCCTGTCACTCCATGAGTCCACACTTACTTTTTTGTCGCCGACGTGAAACTCTAGTGGAATTATGTCATCTAAATATCGCGCTGCATTAGAGGTAAATGGTTAACACGAAAAGGTTGCCTTTTTCGCGTCGCACTGTCGCACTGGGCCTTTAAAGGGACACTAGCTAGCTCCTTGCACGGGGAGAGAAGCAGGTTCAGGGGATGTTGTTTGTTTCCTTGTGAAATGTGGGCTTGTAAAGCCATTTGAGACTGTAATGTGATTACCTTCCGCTGTCCTTGAGTTTCAAACCAGCAGAGGGTGCTAACGTCATATGTCCGTGTTGTGTTTGGCGCCCTCTGCTGGCATTAAAATGTTAGTGCAGGGTCATTTTGACCCATAAGACAGCAGGAGGGTTAAGGGCTGTATAAATAAATGTTAAAAATGAGAAAAATACTGGCACCTGTTCCGAAAAATAAGCTAAGCTAAAACAATACGTTTGAATTCGTTATTGAATTGCACGTAACAATGCGATTAATCGAGATAAAATGTTTTAATCATTGCCCAGCACTAATACCCTTTTATTAAGCATAAAATAAATAAATGTTTATCCTTGTGTTTATCTTTGGCCTTATATAATCCCCGTAAAAAGAATTCCCCCTCTGTCTCACTCACCTTTGCTGCAGTTGTTGTCTCCCTCCAGCAGGGGGCTCCAGGGCGGGTCCCCCTGGCTGGCAAAGGTGCGCATGTGCAGGTAGCTGATGGTAAGCCGTATGACGGAGGCCTTGTCCAGCTGGCTGGTGATGGCTCCTGGCAAGGGCAGCATCTTGGCCAGCTCAAAGAACTCAAAGTTCTCCTTCCCCCGCCGGGACCGAGCTGCATTACGAGACTTCTCCTTGCGCAGGTTCTGCAGGCTGAAAGGTGAGGGTGGAGGGCGGGAGGAGAGGGAGGCAAGGAAATAAAAAGTGAAACAAATGGAGAAAGCAAATAAATGAAAGCAAGGAAAGGGATTGCGGTTGAACCAGCTAAGAGAAATAGCATGCGCTGTCACACTGAGAGATTAAAGAAAGTGCTCAGGGTACTTTTAATGGCAATTTACTGACCACCTGTTGACTGATTTATGCTCCATCTAAAAAGCCCGAGCATCAATCCAGAAAACTCATTTCATAAAGACATATAATAGTAATGGCCCCTGCAATTCAAGTGAAACAATTTCCATTCTGACCCATTTCTTGCACATTGGCTCGGTAATTACAGACAAACTAGGTTTTCTATTCTATCAGAGTGTACAGCCACTCACGCACACATAGAAAGGCAGGTGAAAACACACTCAAATACAGAGAGCGAGAGACACACAGACAGAGACAGAGAGCGAGAAAGAGTGAAAGAGAGAGAGAGAGTGAGAGAGACAGAGAGACTGACACTGCAAGTCTGTCTCTCTGTCTATGTCTCCCCAACCCCCCCCCTTCTCCCCACACCCACACACACATCATCTCACCCCCGCCAAAGCTCACACTTTCTCGCTCCTCTGTCTCGGGCGAGTGAGCTGAGGCCGTGATTGAGGGATCAATAGATGAGGGAGGGGAGGAGTGACAGAGGGGGGCTGTGGACCAGGTAACCTGTCTCTGTGATTGGGTATTGACTCTCCTCAATGGTGCCTGAGTGGTGGAATTATGTTGTCACAGCCACTTCACAATTTGGCTCTGTGCTATGTGTGTGTGTGTGTGTGTGTGTGTAAGGCACACCACAAAGAGGACATATACATAAAGGGAGACATACTGTAGAGAAGAGAATTTAGAGGGAGCATGCCTGCATGTGTGTGTGTGTGTGTGTGTGTGTGTGTGTGTTTCCATGTCCTTTGTTTTAATCAGTGGCCACTCTCCAGTGATTCACTGTGCTGCTCTCAAAGCCAGGTAAACAGTGTGTGTGTGTGTGTGTGTGTGTGTGTGTTACATCTCATTATTATACCGCCTCGACCCCAGTCACCACGAGCAATCAATACACACACATTGATTCTGCTTAGTTTTTATATCCGCCTATAAATGACTGGCCATTAATAATTCGAGCCAAATTTACTTAATCTCCCGCTAAGGAGAAGGGATTGCAGCTTTGACAGGGCTGTCGGAGGAAAATACATTACTGTATGTAGCATTGGAAACAATAGAGCTATATCTTTCTGTGTGTTGCATGCTTCATAGCATTGATGCAAGCTTTCCTTCATTTCTTTTGGTTTTAACGCCTGGTAATGTACAACGCATGGATTTCCGATGCCAGAGTTTCATTCATGGACATGCATGCAGGTGTATGAGTCCTGCATGTGTGTGTGTGTGTGTGTGTGTGTGTGCGTGTGTGTGTGTGTATGTGTGTATGTGTGTGCACTCGACTCACCAAGGTAAGGTGGGTGGCTTGGCCAGCAGTCCCTGCAGGAAATCCCACTCCACACTCACACACTTCCCTTCACTGACAAACGGCATGGTCGCCATCCCTGCTCCAATCACGTGCCGACGTCGGTGCTAACGAAGGCTCTGATTGGCTGCGGATGTGACTGGCTCAGATCTTCGGCTGCAGATGGAAGAAGCATGTTGAGGATTACACAGGAAACATTTAGGTTAAATGTGGTTGGGGGTTGTATGTAAAACCAAACGGGCTATAAACTCAAAATCTGCAGCATCTCAGTCTTAAGTTGCTAAACTATTTTTCATTTTATATATGTGCTATAGTAAGTATGGTTATGTGTTTGCATTGTACTGAACTGATGTCAAAACTACTTAAAGAAAGAAAGAAAGAAAGAGAAAGATCAGTTAGATAATGGAGAGAGCAATTAGGTGTGTACTTTCCACATAAAGGTCAGGGGCTGTTCCCTTGTGATAAAACATGAGACAGAATACTGCAGCTCAAGTAACTAAGTAACAATTAAGCAGAAACGTAACATATCTAGATGTCTCAACCGGAAGAGATGAATGCGGCTATTGAAGATTGTCTTGCGTTTCGGAGAAACGCGTGTCTCCAACAGCACAGCAGACAAGGCAAACAATGACACACCTTGTGGTAATTGTGCCTGCGTATACATCACGGTCGTTCCACCGCTGCCTCCTCCAGTAAACACAACTTGTCTCCATAAGCTGAACCACACATCTCAGTCATTATACTCCCCAATGTGTTGTGTTGACATTTAAAGGGCTAGCGTGGCCTCAAGCAGCTTGGTGTCATGCCCTTAGGCCTGACATGCCCTCTCTCTTTCTGTGTCTGAATCGAAAACACATTTCTGCCTTTCTCTCTCTCTTTCTAACTGCTTCCATACTAGACTGTACATTCTATAGATTTAAAGCATGCCAATGCTGACAAGGGCATGCCAGCAGTGGTTGTACTGACCAGGTTTTGTACATTCCCCAAATGTACTAGGAGGGCATATAAATGCATTAATGCAGACATATTGTATTCTGTGGGACAGCTTCAGACAGCCTAGTCCCTAAAGACTTCAACATTGACATCTTTATTTAAACAGAGAGCAGCCGGCCCACTCAGATTTAGTGTTTTATGTAGATATGATTTCTTATTCAGACAGAGGGGAAGTATCGAGGCTAACAAAAGAGGGACACGGGAGAGAAAAAAATCAGCCGATAGCTGCAGGGGGAACCCATTCCAGAGGCAAGGCACATTACCAGTGGACAATTCTTGAGCATCTAACCCTTTCCTGACTTTGTGACTGGTACACTCCTTGACAGTGTTGTTTAAAGCCCAGCCCCAGCTTGTATTTAGAAACACAAGTTATAGAGCCATAACCGTTTGAGCCTAAGATTATTGTACAGGGAGGGGTAGAGAGGAGTGCAAGCCACTCTGCACGCTGGTATCTGAGGAGCCGTTGGAGTGTCAACCTGAATCAACACGTTTATGTTGAGGTGGGTACTGTACCTTCAACACCAAGGTTAAAGGCTTTATCACTCAGTATAGAACACCTTTATTTTGAAGGGTCTTTTAGGGCCCCTCTATTGAGAAGGTAAAGAGAAAGGACAGGACACAACAGAGGGCAGGACACCTTTGTCCTTAACTACATCTAACAACATCACCTGTGTCACCTTCTCTTTGTCCTGCCTGGATAAATATAGCACCCGCCAGCCTGCATACACTATGAGGACTACTGTATATCAAAGAGGGAGATGCACATGGAGGTAGTGCCAAGAGTCTATGAATTTTCCTTTGTAGAAGCGCGCACACAGACACACACACACAAACACATGGAAATACTAACACACGCACACACAACCTTTATGATAGGGGGAGAACTCTTGTGTTTGTGTCCACGCCATCCCATACATGTGTGTTTATCTCTTAATTGACCCTATCTGTCTAATCTAATCTCTCTCCATCGTTCTGTCCGTCGCTATCTCCCCATCTCTCTGTGTATCTGGGCAGACACAGGGGGCGTAATGGACAGGGGCCTCCACAGTAATTATTCAATCAGCCTCATAACCTTGTCGCAGGTTGGGCGGCCCATTAATGCACTCACCCAAATGGACCCCGCCACTTTGACTGCTAATGCTCCAGCTACGTAGCAGCACAACAGACTGAATGTCAAAAGTGTCATCCAGACACAGAGCGCGAACAAGCCACTCAATAGAACTCACTCAGCTTAATCCGAAATGCCACCGTAGCAAACACATGGCGCGCTTTTTGGGCGTAGCTGAAAGAGAGAGTAAAAATATTCAGTCTCCACGCCGCCCTTGTTGTAATGTTTGCACACAACTCCTTGTACTCAGTGGTGAAATAAAGTCAAGCTTATTTGGAGAGCCTCCACTCATTTCTCAGACAGCACAGGAAATCATCCACACCTCCCTATACCAAAAACATGTGTGTGATTAAACTGATGTTTATCATGTGATTGCTAATGTAACCTTCTGCGTGTGAGTACAGAATAATATATAGCAACATCTCAAATTGCATAGCTTGAGGCACACATAAATGATCGTCACTGACAACAGTGTAAGTCAATGTAAGTAATGCAAGTCACTTGATTAATTGCCTTTATTCCACATTTAAATGTATGTGTGTTGCCCCCTGCCCTATACACCCATGCTCTCTGCATACTGTGCTCTGCACAGACAGGGAGGGCAAGGCGGCTCACAGACACTATTTGCCTTGCGTTCTCTGGCTGTTCGCTTGGCTCCCGTTTTGTTTGTTTTCAGCAGGGACCTTTAATTAGGGCCTCCAGCTGTCAAAGGTTTGTTAGCACGCCCCTCCCCTCCCCTAGCTTTCCCCCTCCGCCCCGTAGAGACTGGGGAACATCAGGCAAATGAACACATTTAAGTCAAACAGCACGCGGAGAGACAATAGCTCCACAGACATGCCACTAGCTCCCCAAGGCAGGAACATGCTGGTTTTATGCCTCATCTCCTCAACCCCTGGAGCCCAATACAGAGCCTGGCCAAGGCTATGAATGTGTTGTGTGGAGCGCTGACATCCTTTGCCAGAGACAGCACACAAACACTGCTATGATGTCAAGGTGTGGACAAGCAGCAATATTGAACCTTAGAAAAACACTACAGTACTGTGTATAGCTGACTGTTACTGTGTTCATTTCACGTGCTTGCGTACTGTATGGATGACACATGTATGTTAGCTTTAAGTTAATTACATGTATTTACTCATTTTATTCCAACCTAAGAAATAGGTTGAACTGCTGATCAGAATCATGATTCTATAGCACTTACGATACTGAGCAAAGTATTTCTTAAACAATCATTCTAGGCCACCAGACTTGCGCTGGTGTCGTGGATAAAAATAAAACAAACGGCAGATTAAATTAATTAAAGGTGGAGTCAGAGAAGCTGGAGAAAGATTTGTTTATATTTGAACTGGACCAACATAAAAACGCCTCTCCGTTCAATGCCATAGCGTGTTCCCCCAAAAGCCCCATGCATTCAATGTATATGTCATGTAATAAGTAAGCAAAGAGAAGAAAAGAGAGGAGAGGACAGGATAAATAGAATTCAATCAGATCTTTCAGCGTCATTGATCCAGTGACAAATTGATAGTTTCTTCATGTATGGGTAGATTCTTGGCCAAGCGCTAGCCAGAGCAAGAGATTCATTGTGGTTATTTAAGATTTGCGATTTGTTTGAATGTAGCTAATTGACAAGAAGAGTGTTCAGTGCCTGTAATCACCTCCTCTCTGGTGTATTTTGTCATTATCTATCTGTGTAGGAGTTGAACCAGTGAGTGCAAATAAAAGTTGCTTAAGGAAAATATTGCACATATATACAGTATATATATAAAAGAGAACCTTCAATATCACAGCAGATGTATAAAAACATGGCCGTAAATAACGTGAAGCGAATATTTGATGTGGCTAGTTTTCCATCTCGCCTTTCATGTTGTTGAGTAGTTGTAAATGAGTGTCTGGGGGTGTCCGGAGAGATGAGGCTTGCTGTTCAGACTGGGGGGCTGAAGACTGCTTATCATGCATTACAGTCCTGCTCGGACCACAGCATTTGGAAGTCAAAAGACTTTTTAATGTACAATTTTTCAAGCGCTGATCAATCGACAGCCGCTGGACATGTAGCGCTC